>CAUYQG010090642.1:0-12833 GCA_963574415.1 Tarsius wallacei | reverse complement strand
AAAAAAGTAAAACATACAAACATACAAGCTACTCAACTTCCTTATTGGTGTGCTGTTCCTCTATACAAAGACGGAGTCTACACTGAAAAAAATAAAAGGATAGAATAAAGTCAGTAAAGTAACAGAACCAGAGCAAGTATTTTAACATTATTAATACGAGTAATAAGAGAGGAAAAAACAAGATGGATAGACAAACAAAGAATTTAAAAAATTAAAACGGGGAACCAAGCACAATCTGAGACTTTTCCTTTAAGTCCAATGTCCTTTCAGCTCTGATTTCTAGCTGTCTTAGAAGACTGGTAGATTTGTGCACAGTTAGGGTCAGTTGACCCTGGCCTGCTGTGGAGGGTGGTTCAGATCTGGGTTTCCTGCCTAATCTGCCACTCAGATCTGACCTGTGTCTATTTAGCAAGGGTAAGGAGCTTCTGTCCTTCCCATTTTGATGTTGTTACCTTGGATCCCAAGCCGGTGGTGCTGGTCTCACCACTGCAGCTGGAGACTGCCAGGCAATTCAAGTGGGCTGGGCAGATGTCAGAGACTGCCCAGGATGGGAGGGAGAAGACAATGGTAGCAGTGGTACCAGCCGCCTCTTCACGGTGCATGGAAGGAGCTCCATGAGGCTGACTCTGGGCGAGGGGTAGGGTGTGGCAGTGGCAGCAGCGGCGGCAATTTCAGTAGAGCATGCTTCGGGGGGCTTCATGGTCTGGAGCCATGAGTCGCCTCAGGCATGGGAGGGGCGATGGCCGCAGCGGTGGCATCAGTGGCTGCAACGGTGGCTGAGACGGCTGAGGTGGTTGAGCGGTGGCCATGGCCGAGCACCATGTGAAGAGCAGGCTGCCGACAATGGGAGCTCCAGCCCCCCAGGGGAGAGCTAGAGTATGTGTGTTCTCTTTTGTGGAGGGTCTCACTGACCAAACTGCCTCATCGCCATCTTGCTGGAAGTCCCCCAATAAATTATTTCTACTAAAATAAAATGAAGACATTTTTCAAGCACCAGTAATAAAGATACATGAACTCTTTGCAATTTGGGTCACATAGTGACATGTATCTATGTAATTCATACTAATTTTTATTTATATATCATTGATACATGATACATACTCATCATAAAATATATTTAATAAAATTATAGGCTGATTTTGTGCTATTTTAAAAATAAATGTGGGCCCTAAATTAACTTTTGACTGATTGATATGTCAAGAAAATGCATCTATCCAAAACAAAGACTAAAATATTCATGAATTTTATAGACTAGAGTAGTTTATAATTTAAATTGGCATGTTGATGAACTTTGTAGATGAATTTGATATATAATGAATTCAAAACTATATGTATGTAAATAAAACATTATCTCTGATGTTATATTTTCTGAAGAAAGTATGTTAGATAGAAAAGAAGGTTGACCATAAAGTGTTGAATACAACTGTTTTGCACCAAGATTTTATACCTATCTTACAAAATGCTATTCATGTTGAATGAAGAAGACCTAATCTTTGTATGTGCATCAGACTGATTTTAAGAACACCTTAGGGTGAAGGACAACTGTATGTCCCAATTTCTTCCAGCTGCAGAGAGCTATGTTTAGATCAACAGAGCCCTAACTGCCACCAATAAGTTCAGCTCTGCATCATATTTCTGCCATGTTCAAGACATGTAACAGTGTAAGTGACCTATAATCTGCATCTGTAAAGAGGAGAAACTATGACCACCTCATCAAACCATAATAGATAATGGGATCAATGACAGAGTGCTAAGTGGTAAATCATATAAATATGAAAGACAATTGCAAGTCATAAGTTTTTAGAATTATACCTTAAATATATATTTAATTTCACATTGAATAAAGTATTTTACTTTTACCTTTACAGTGTATGTTTCTAGGATGAGATTATCTTTTCTTTCAACTTCATCCATTCCAATCTCCATAATTCAAGGCCTAGTCTACACTTCTCATATACCAGAGTTTTTCTTCATTATTTCCAGAAGGCATATACAATTCCAAAGCTTAGAATTACATATAAATGTATCTAAGTTCAATCTGCCTATTTTGTCAATAAGGACTCAATTACATATGTGAGTGTTCTTCCAAAAATATTATTGTTGCAGAACAAAAAATGGAACCCAGATAAGTTGAGTATACATACATCATAGCTAATTTTTCAGTTCTTGGATTTCCTCAAACATCATTACTCTAGTCCTCATAATTTGAATTTGATTATGCACAACTCTGAAATAACATAGATTATATTTTGACTGTTTTGGTGGTTAAAAGGCAACAGGACCAGACAGTTTATACTACAATAACCTCCTTGTTATCTGTAGCTTATCACACTGCACATTTATTGGGAAATATTATAACTACAAGAGAGAGGTTTTTAAAAAAAACCTTTATTATGAATAATTTACAAATCATAAAAATCTGCCATTTTAAATACAGTTTGATATGTTTCAGATAAAATGTTTATATAGACCTGCAATCATCATCACAATTAAGCTTTGAGACATTTCTATCAACTTCAAAAAGTTATCTTATTCTTCTTTTTAATCACTGCCTACCTGCTATCCCCAACTCAGTCCCAGGTAACTACTGTTTTGTTTTGTTTTTTTCCTACAGTTTTATCTTTTTTGGAATTTTTGGGGAGCCCAACTTTAATTTGGTATAATGATTCTGAGAGTCACCTTTAGTGTTGCCTGTATCATTAGTTTCTTCCTTTTTACTGTTAAGCATATTTCACTGGACAGACAAATCCTGCTTTGTTTATTTTTTTACAAATTGGTTATGGACAATGCTACTGATAACATTCACAAACAAGCCTTTGTTTGAATTTTTGTTTTAATTACTCTCAGGAATGCCTGACGTGTCATTTCTTGGTCTTATTTGTGTGTTTAGTGGTTTAAGTAACTGACATACTATATTTTCATAGTCATTTTGCCATTTTGCATTCACACTAGTATTAGTTTACTAAAGAACAAAGTACCACTGATTTGGATGGCTTAAATAACAGCAATTTATTTATTCACAGTTCTAGATGTTAGAAGTCTAAGATCAAGGTGTCAGCAGGGTTAAATTTTTCCAAGGATTGTCTTCTTCTTTTTTAAAAATAATTTTATTATATGAATGTGGGGTGCAAGTTGTTAGCCTGGGCAATGCCACCTTAAAGACACTCCCCATTTTGCTAGCTACCCTCGGATGGATAATTCTGCAAACTTCTGGCCATATTTAGCACCTAGCCTAAGCACAAGACCTCCTCTCAAATTGCTTAACCACAAAACTTAGTTACCCCCAGCAATGCCAATCACAAAATTTTCTCCCCACCAAGCCCTATAACTGAGCTAGCCTGTAAGCGGTAGTGGGCTTCAGTTTTCTGGAGTCCCCTCTGCAGGTTCTCCTCTTTGGAATAAACTTGTGTTGCCACTGAGCTGCTCGTCTCCAGTCTCTTTTCCTATCCATTGGTTTTCTTGACCTAACATTTGGTGCTGAAAACCAGGAATGGGGCTTAAGGTCCCACCATGGACCAACTCCAAAACTGTCCCCATGCCTAGTCCCATTCTCCTCCATTCGTTCTCCCCTATCCTCTCTCCCCTCACCCTTTTCTTCATTCCCTTCTTTCAAACAGAACCTTCCTGCAGGATCTTCCCCATTGCCAGACATTTTATCCAACACCTGTCACTAATTAAAGGGTGAGTTTCCCCCTTTCCCATCACCAGATTCCTCTCCTATCTCCCTTCCTCATTTCTTTCCAAGACAGAAATACTGCCAGAAATCCTGGTACCGGATAAGAAATCTCCTCCAAATCACCATCAAGTCACCACTTATATGTAGCCTTGAGGGGATGCCCTTAAAGTGTTCAACACCACATCCTTTGGAAACAATTGAAGTCTGTGAAGATGCCCCATCATACCATTGTTCCCCCCATTTCTGAGAATCAGATTACTCACCCTCCCACATTTCTCCAATATGGGTCAAGTCTCCTCTAAACCTCCTGGAGACATCCCTCTTGGATGTACCCTTAACAATCTCAAAATTTAAGTCTTACATTAAGACAAAATCATCTCTCAAATGTCTCAGAAATTTAGGTCTTACTCTAATGTCAAAGTGTCATATTTTCTTCTATAAAATGTCTTAATCTCAATACTAATAGAACACTAACAATCAATGGCCCCAAAATAGAACCTTTAATTTCCAAATTCTCCATATTCTTAACAATTCAACTTCCAAATTCTTCGTAACTTCAACAATTCATTCCAACACAATGGTAAATGGACTGAGGTCCCCTGTGTTCAAGATTTTCTCTAACTGCAATCCAACTCCTCCCTTTATCAAACCTATAATCCTTTTAGATCCTTCTTATTCACAACCTTTCCTTTGCTCCCTCACACGTGCTCTCTTACTTAATTTTCCCCCATCCTCCAATCGCCCCCAAGATCCTGTTACCATCCTTCCACTCAAAGAAGTGGCAGTGGCAGAAGGCATAGTATGAGTGCATGTTCCTTTCTCCCTGGGTGAACTCTCTCAAATAGAAAAATGCTTAAGCTCCTTTACCTTTGGCCCTACAACCTATTGTAAAGAATTCCTCCACGTCACCCAGTCTTATGACCCCACCTGGATAACCTGTATGTTATTCTATCCTCTTCCCTTTCCCCAGAGGACAGAGAAGACATATGGACAGCAGCTCAATTTCATGCAGATATTCTTCATCAACAGGAACCAGCTCATAATCCCATAGGGGCCATGGTGGTACACCCCCCTCCCCCACAGAGCCTTCCTGAGATTATCAAATGAACTCCCCAGATAGACAAAGAAGAGACCATATAATAACTTGTCTATTAGCTGGAATGGATAAGTCAGCCCTAAACCAGTTAATTATGGAAAAAAATCAAATAAATTACTCAAGGGTCTGATGAAAATTCTACCTTTTTCTTCTTCCACCTTACAAAGGCCATGCTTAAAAATGCCACCTTTACCCCTGACTCTGAAGAAGGTAGAATTTATTTACACTTTCACTTCATTTCTTGGTCTACTCCAGACATATAGAAAAAACTTCAAAGATTAGAAGATGGCTCCCAAGCCTCACATCAGGATCCTATCAAAACTGCCTTTAAGGTTTTTAACAATAGAGAGGAGGAGCAAATGGCTCAAAAACTAAAAAGGAATTGGGTCAAATACCAACTACTGGCAGCAGCCATTCAACAGGTCTCCAATGGCTTCTGATCCAAAGGGCTCCCATGTCTCTGAAACATCCCCCAACCCTTAAGAAAGGCCCCATTGACCAACAAGTCCATACTTCAAATGTGGCAAACTAGGACATGGGCAAGCAAATGCCCCAAACCAAGGCCTCCTCCCAAACCATGTCCTCAATTTGGAAAGAAAGGACACTGGAGGTCAGATTGTGATCAGTGAGACCCTCCCTCCCACTTGATCATTTCTGAAACTCTCAAGTTTCCTCATCCACAGCTGGGACAGGCCAGATTCCTTGGCTTGGCTACTGAGAACTGACAGGGCCCGGGAACTGCCGCTCCCACTGCCCTCGCCATCAGTGCCATTGTGGAATCCAGGGTAATGTAGTCAGTATCTGGTAAGCCAATCTCTTTCTTATTGGATTTGGAGGCTTTCATTCAGTTTTACCAGAATATACAAGACCCCTCCTTACTTTCTCCATCTCTATTGTTGGGGTAGGTTGAGTAACTTTCACTCCTAAAATCACCAAGACATTACTCTGTACTATTCAATACACCCTTCACTCATTCTTTTTTAGTTATTCCACAATGCACCACACCTATCCTAGGAAGGGATATCCTAACAAAGTTTTAGGCTTCAATACAGTTCACCCTCTTAAAATTTCACCCCCTTTATATTACTTTGCTGCCCAGATGCCTCCTTACCCTCCTCTATATCTTCCCTTTCCTACCTCCTGCTCCTTATAAATCCTATAATCTGAAATATTTCCACACACAACATTGTGTGGCACCATACTTCCATCACAAGCAATCTACAAAACCCTCACCCTACCTTAACCAACCTAATACACTTTAGTCTATATAGCTTAATAAGGACTCAAACTCATTATCTCTAAATTGCTCCAGGCAAATATCCTAAAGCCAACCAACTCTCCTCACATCACCCCCGTACTAGCTGTCAAAACAACTACAACAACAGATAATTCATGCCAACTTATCCAAGACCTGTATATTGTTAATTAGGCTGTCATTCCTATCCACCCCCTACACTCTTCTCTCTCTAACACCATCCACTTCTCCATCCTAGACTTAAAAGATGCCTTCTTTTCCCTTCCCCTTAACACAGCCTGCCAAAATCTCTTTGTCTTCACCTAGGTAGACCCCAACTCACAAAATTCAACTCAATTAACCTACATGTTCCTGCCACAAAGCTTCAAACAAGTCCTCACCTCTTTAAACAAGCCCTTTCTCAAGACCTACCTAATTTAAATTTAACCTCCAATACCCTTTTACAATGCGTTAATAATATTTCTCCTATGCAGTCCCTCATATAATCTTTACATTCAACATACTTCTCAATTACTCAACTTTCTGGGAAAACATAAATGTCAAGTATATCCCACTAAAACCCAAACTGTTAAAACAAAAAGTAACTTATCTGAAACTCATGATAATTCCTACAACCCAAGTCATTCCCACACACACAAAGCACCTCCTTCAAAACATGCCTACAACTGCTACTAAAAGGAATCTCCTTTCTTTTTTTTCTTTTCTTTTCTTTCTTTTTTTTTTTGAATTAGAGTCTCACTCTGTTGCCCAGGCTAGAGTTCAATGGCCTGCTCACATGCTCACGGCCACTTCAGCATTGACCTGCTGGGCTCCTGTGATCCTTCCGCCTCAGCCTTCCAAATAGCCGGAAATACAGGTGCGCGCTACCATGCCCAGCTAATTATTTACATATTTATTGTAGAGATGAGGTCTCACCAAGTTGCCAGGACTGGTCTTGAACCTATGGACTCAGGAAATCCCCTTGCCTCAGCCTCCCAAAATGCTGGAATTACAGGCTGAGCAACCGAGCCCAACTTCCTTTCTTTCTTAAGCTTCACAAAATAATTTCAATTATGGATATCTAATTTCAATCTGTTAACCAAGCCTTCTTATTAACTTCACAAGGCCCTATCCACAAAACTTTAAACCCCTCATATCCAATTAATTCTCATTTTTACAAACTAAAAGAGGCCCTCTTAAAGACCCCAGCCCTAAGAATGCCAAACCCTACCAAACCTTTTACCTTAGATGTCCACACAGAACGCAATACCACCCTTCACCCTTGAACTTTTATGTCAGTCCTACCTATGGCAATACTCCACAAGTAGTGGCATATCTGTCAAAACAACTCAAATCTGTCATTCAAAGCTGGCCGTCATGTTTCAAATTCTAGGCGCTGCCACTATAATCACAACAAAAACACTAAAACTAACATTCTACCAACACGTAACTGTCTCTTTTTCCACACTCACAACAGCCAAAGTTAAGAAGGGTCTTACATACTAAATACACAATTCAAAATTAAAATGGCCCCCGATCCTATACTTCAGAAGCCTCCATCCACGCCAAAGCCTCCTAAACATACTTCATTCCTACAATACCTACCTCTCTTTGGCTGACAAAATTTTCTAAACTTCCAAAATCTCCTAAGTCACACACCAAAAAAAGAAAAAAAAAACCCTTAATAACTCCATGTGTATAGATGTTCTTTTAATAACACTACCAATAGTCACGGCTATAATATTCACCTTACCTTATATTATCAAATATTTTTGTCAAAAGTCTCCACCCTATAATACCTCATAAACTTTCTTACTTCCGTAAACTAGTAAACTCCACCTTCAACAATTTCTTATATATCCTTCACTCTAACCTTGCCTTTTACCCCCTTAATAATCTCCTTACCTCAGTAAACCAAGTACTTTAAAAAATTTCTAATGTCTAATTACAAAAAGACCTATATGATTTCTCCCCTAACCTTATCACTTGGTACTTCTTTCTAACATTTATTTCACTTACAACCTCCTTATCATACCACTCTCATACATTAGCCTCTTATTCTAACCTTAGCCTTCTTATACATTTCACTCCCTCTTATATTGTCCTCTGACAGTTAAACTCCTTTCCTCAATCTCACCCATCAATTCTTACACAACACTCAGATTCCATTTAACTGTAACTGCTAAATTTGTCTATCAACCCAAACCCAGCAGTTTACAGTCATCTCAACCAACCAAAGTACTTGGGCCTAAACTAGCATAAATTTATATCTTGCATTTCAAACGAATCTTCTTTTATAATCTTTTAATAACTTTAATTGCCTAATAACCCATTCTAAAACCTCCAAAGGGGCATATACCTAATCAGGAACACACCTTTATTTTAAACAACACATTCAAAATCTGCAAATTTTCCTAATCCATTTTCTACCCCAAAACCCTAACCTCCGATCTAAAAACCCATTATCTTTCAAATCTTATTAGCTACTTCAACACTTTGTCTCCAGTGCTCATTCCCTAACCCCCCAACACATTATTTTTTAAAAAACTCTTCCTCCTTAACTTTGCCAAAATACACTCACTCTCCAACCTTCATGAGATCACCAGTCCCAACACCTCAAAGCCTAAACATACCCTCTATATTTCTCTGGCCCTCTCTCCATTGCCATAAAAAATTATCACACAACTCCCATGCTGTCTCTCTGCCAACACCACCTACTAGATGTGGTTGGATAGAGGAACTCCATGAAAAAAAAAAACAAAACACCCAAAAACATGCTGGTCTACACTTTTCTAAACCTCTCACAATTCAATACTTCTCAATCTATATTTATTGATAACTCCAATTTCTTATCTTTATATAACCAAACTGAGTTCACAATCTCTCCTACTAACATATGCTTTCAGGCCCTTAACAGAGCTACACTTCCAGATAAATATTCCACTTAAAAATATAAAAAAGATGAGGCACATAGTTAATTTCCATTACCTATAGGTTTTTTCTTTCCACTCTAGGAATTTTCTTTCTATATGGCACTTCCTCCTATTTCTGTATACCTGCCAATTGGTCAGACATTTGTACTTTAATACATCAATCTCCAAACATCAGTATTCGACCTAATAATCAGAGTACTCAAATTCCTCTATCAGCTTCAATCCCTTCCTCTACAATTAAATCCAAACGGCAATTCAATTCCTGCTCTTACTAGCAGGATTAAGCATTTACAATTAAATCCATCAGCAGGGATAGTGCTCCAAAATGAGACTGCTTAACCTCCTAACAGCAAAAATAAAAAGAGGTATTTATATATATGTCCAAAAAGAATGTTGCTTTTTGTTAATAAATCAGGCATAGTTCAGTAAGCAGCCCATAGACTTAAAAATCAGACAAGAGAACTCAAACGGCAGGCTACCAGCTCATGATGGACCAGGTTATCCTTCTCTACCTGGATGCCCTGGCTAACCCCATTTCTCAAACTTCTACTCCTCATCCTTCCCTTACCCACTTTTAGACCTTGCCTCATTAACTTTATCTTCAGTTTCGTCCCCAACAAATAAATGGCTTTATTCAAGATAGCACAGAAAAACATGTCAACAACATCCTCCTGCTTCTTATTTCATACCCTTCAATACTGCCGGTGAGTATGCAACTTCAACTCCAAGGAGGACAACTCACAAATTAAACCATAAATACAATACCTCACCTCAGCAGAAAGTAGCCAGATGATCTACAAGTTTCTTCTCCCCACACATATGCAGCCTCCTCTCCTCTTTCTTTCTTTTTCTTTCTTTCTTTCTTTCTTTCTTTCTTTCTTTCTTTCTTTCTTTTTCTTTCTTTCTTTCTTTCTTTCTTTCTTCCTTCCTTTCTCTCTCTCTTTCTCTCTCTCTTTCTCTCTATATATCATCTATCTATCTATCTATCTATCTATCTATCTATCTATCTATCTATCTATCTATCATCTATCTATCATTATCTATCGACTAAAAGGCAGGAATGTTAGCCTGGGTAATGCCACCTTAGATATCCCACCATTTTGCTAGCACCCTGGGATGGAAAATTCTGCAAACTTCTGGCCATATTTGGCACCTAGCCTAACCACAAGATTTCCTTTCAACTTACTTAACCACAAGCCTTAGTTACCCCCTAACAATGCCAACGGCAAAATTTTCCCCGCAAGCCTTATAACTTATAACTGACCTAGCTGTAAGTGGTAGTGGGCTTCAGTTTTCTGGAGTCCCCTCCACAGGTTGTCCTCCTTGGAATAAACCCATATTGCTGTTGAGCTGCCTGTCTCCCGTCTATCTTTTCCTATCCACTCATTTTCTTGACCTAACACAAGTGAGGATTAACGACATAAGTAGGCTGCATACAGGTGAAGTTTGGGCTTCTAAATGGCCCTTACTCCCTCTGGCAATGAACCAAGTACCCTTTGTGTTGTCATATGCCCCCCACCCGTCTCCCTCTGTCCCTTCCTCTCCTAGCAGTTCCCAGTGATTGCGCCAATCCCTCCCTTTTGCTAATGTGATTAATATTCATGATCCACTTGTGAGTAAGAATATGTGGTATTGAGATCTTTGTTTCTGTGATAGTTCACTTAGTATGATGGTCTTCAACTCCATACATTTTGCTGTGAAGTCCATGATTTTGTTCTTCTTCATGGCTGCTTAATGTTCCATCATGCATATGTACCACATTGTCTTTACACAGTCCATTTTCTATGAGCAGTAGGGTCGGTTGGTTCCATGGTTTTTGCTATTGTGAGTAATGCAGCAATAAACATTCATGTGCAGGTTTTTTTTTTTTTGGTAGAATGATTTATGTTCCTCCAGATGATATGGAAAGTCAGTTTTTATTTTTATTTTTTAGAAATCACCACACTGCTGTCCATAGAGATTAAACTAGATTGCACTTCCACCAACAGTGTAGAAGCGTTCCCTTTTCTCTGCACCAGCTCCAACATCTGTTGTTTTTTGGATTATTAGTGCTGTCCATCCTTATTGGAGTTAGATAGGGTCTCATTGTACATTTGACTAGCATTTCTCTGATGCTAGTGAGGTTGAGCATTTTTTCATGTGTCTGTTGGCTGCTTGTTTGTAGTCTTTCTTTTTTTTTTTTTTGAGTTGGAATCTCACTCTGTCGCCCAGACTGGAGTGCAGTGGCCGCTCCCGGCCACCGCAACCTCGACCTGCTGGGTTCCGGCGATCCTTCCGCCTCAGCCTTCCAAGTAGATGGAACTACAGGCGCGCGCTACCACGCCCGGCTAATTTTTTGATTTATTATAGAGATGAGGGCTCGCCAAGTTGCCCAGGTGGGTCTCGAACCCACGGGCTCAGGCAATCCACTCACCTCAGCTTCCCAAGGTGCGGGATTACAGGCTGAGCCACCGAGCCCGGCTTGGCCTGGATTTTTAAGAGATCACTCTGGCTATGGTGCAGAGGATGTTTTATCAGAAGATAAAAGTGGAATGCTAACCCGCTAGCACAGGCAAAATGTTAAAGGTATGAACTTTGACGATACGTAGTTGAAAGAAGAAAAGTTGTAAATTTTTAAAGGAATATTACCAATCAAATAAAACCAAAATGAATGGAAAATTAAACCATAAATACATATAACTAACATATATTTATATATTATGTAAATTTATTTTTTTTTTTTGAGTTGGAGTCTCACTCTGTCGCCCAGACTGGAGTGCAGTGGCCGCTCCCGACCACCGCAGCCTCGACCTGCTGGGCTCCGGAGATCCTTCCGCCTCAGCCTTCCAAGTAGCTGGAACTACAGGCGCGCGCTACCACGCCCGGCTAATTTTTTTTTTGTTTTGTTTTTTGTTTTTTGTTTTTTGTAGAGATGAGGTCTCGCCAAGTTGCCCTGGCGGGTCTCGAACCCGCGGGGTCAGGCAATCCACTCATCTCAGACTCCCAAAGCGCGGGATTACAGGCTGAGCCACCGATCCTGGCTTATGTAAATTTCTTATCCCAAAATAACTAAAGTTTGGCCCCCAGTTTCCTCGGAAGGCACAGCTAACAAGAACATGTTCTCTCAAGTCTATTCCGAAATATCTTCTTAGTGGTCCTTCATTAATTCCTGCATTACATCCTTGACTTGAGGCATGGGCTGAAGCAAAGCCCTAGTTACTGCTACTCTCCAGGTGGAGAAATACAGGACAGCCGACAGTCCCAACCCTACATAGGATGGCAGTTACAGCTCTGCACATAAACCAGGCAATGTACATTATAGGTACAGATGTTTCTTCCGCCTTCCCCTAGGCTAGGATAACATCACTTTTCCATAAGAACTATACAGGAAATCTCTTGGGATTTATTTTAATATTACTACTCTAGAACAAATCTAGAAAAAAAGTAGTAGTTTTTCTTCTCTGACCCAGGGACATACTCATCATTTTTAGAAACTCCTTGACATTTTTTAGTGTGGTTATTAGGTAGTAGAAAAGGTGATGTGGCGTTCAAAACTCTTATTTTATGATCTTTGACAGCTTAGACAAAGCCCTATAACTTACTAGCTGAGAATAAAAGCTCTGGAGTAAGTAAGACAGTCTAGTTTCAAGTCTTGGCTGCTCCAGTTACTGTGTAGCTTAGAGCAAGTTTCTCAACTTCAATAAACCAGAATTTCACCTGTAAAACATGAGTTTAATAAGCCCCAAATAATCTGAAGTTGATGAAACATGGTGAGAAACCGCGAATTTAAGAGAAGGCTTCTAAGCCCGATCTATTCCCAGCCTCTAATTTCTCTATTATAACCTTACTTCTTCATATTCCCATGAAAAACACACATATCAACACATACTCTTATTATGTACACATATACACACA
>CAUYQG010090636.1:0-46200 GCA_963574415.1 Tarsius wallacei | reverse complement strand
CCTATTGAAAGTATTCCTGAAATGGAGAAAGATGGAACTCTCTCCAAGTCATTTTATGAAGCTAACACTATAGTGATACCCAAACCAGGTAAAGGTACAACAAAGAAAGAGAAAGAGAACTACAGGTCAATATCCTTGATGAACACAGAAGCTAAAATTCTCAACAAGATTCTAGTGAACTGGATCCAACAACACATCTCAAAAATCATCCACCAGGACCAAGTAGGTTTCATCCCTGGGATGCAGAACTGTTTCAACATCTGCAAGACTATGAATGTAACTAAATACATCAACAGATGTAAAAATGAAAACCACATGATTATATCATCAGATGCAGATAAAGTTTTTGATAAAATCTAGCATCTCTTCTTGATAAAAATCCCTTGAACACCTAGGCATAGATGGAAAACACCTTAAAATAGTAAGAGCTATCTACGAGAAACCCACAGTCAACATACTGCAAAACAGACAAAAATTGGAACCATTTCCCCTGAAAACTGGAACAAGACAAGGTTGCCCACTCTCACTCCTCCTGTTCAACATAGTATTGGAAGTCCTAGCTAGAGCAATCAGTCAAGAGAAGGAAATAAGGTGTATCCAAATAGGAAAAGCGGAAGTTAAGTATCCCTATTTGCAGATGACATGATTCTGTACCTCAAAAAACCAACAGAATCTGTCAAAAACCTCCTTCCGCTGATAAAGACTTTGACAAAGTCCCAGGGTATAAAATAAGTGTGCAAAAGACAGTCATATTCCTATATACCTACAATAAACAAACATAAACTCAAAAAGCAAAATCCCATTCACAATAGTCACAAAAAATAATAAATAAAATAATTTTCCTAACCACATAAGTGAAAGCCCTTTACAGCAAAAACTACATAACACTGCTCAAAGAAATCAAAGATGACACAAAACCAACTGTAAAATATTTCATGCCCATGCATTGTAAGAATCAGCATTGTTAAGATGTCCGTCCTACCCAAGACAATCTACAAATTTAACACAATATCCATTAAATTACTAGCAGCATTCTTCTCAGACCTAGAAACAATAATACAGAAATTCATATGGAAATAAACAACCATGAATAACCAAAACAATCCTCAGGAAAAACAAACAAAAAACAAAAAAACAAAGTGAGAGATATCACACTCCCAGACTTTAAACTTTATCATAAAGCTACAATAATCAAAACGGCCTGGTATTTGTACAAGAACAGGCATATAGACGAAAGGAACAAGAGGATAGAGATTCTAGAAGCAAAACCTCAATTTTTCAACCAACTCATCTTCGACAAAGCCTCCACCATCAACCACTGAGGAGAGGACAACCTATTCAGTAAATGGTCCTGGGGAAACTGGCTAACATATGCAGAAGATTAAAGCAAGACCCCTACTTATCACTATACACAAAAATCAACTCTAAAACGATCAAAGACCTCAATATAAAACCTCAAACTATAAGAACCTTATAAAATGTGGGAGACATCTTTATAGTAACTGAAACTGGCAGCCAATTCCTGATCAAAACCCCAAGTGCCCATGCCATAAGAGATAAAATAGACAAATGGAACCTCATCAAACTGGCAAGCTTCTGCAAAGCCAAAGAAACCATCAAGAGGAGCAGAAAGACAGTTCACAGACTGGGTAAAAAATATCTGCCAACTGAATAGCTGACAAAGGCATAATATCTAGAATCTATAAGGATCTCATATGTGCTGAAAAGGAAAAAAAAAAAAAACAGCTCCATTACAAAGTGGGCAAAATTATGAATAGACACTTCTCAACAGAGACATACGAGCAGCTAACAGATACATTAAAAAACGCTCAACCTCCCTAGTCATCAAAGAAATGCAAATCAAAACCACACTGAGATATCGCCTAACTCCAGTCAGGATGGCCATTATCAATAACTCAAAAAACAACAGATGCTGGAGAGGATATGGGGAAAAGGGAACACTTCTATATTGTTGATGGGAGTGTAAGCTAGAACAACTTCTGTGGAAAACAGTTTGGCAATTCCTAGAAAATCTAAAAATTGACCTTCCATATGACCCTGCAACCCCCCTACTGGGAATATACCTGGAGGAATTCAAATCACTCTATGAAAAAGATACCTGCACATGCATATTTATTGTGGCATTATTCACAATAGCAAAAAACATGGAACCAACAGTGCTGCCCATCAAAAGAGAACTGGATTAAAAAAATATAGTACATATACACAATGGAATATTACACAGTCATAAAGAAGAACAAAATTATGAACTTTGTAGCAACTTGGATGGACTTAGTGCCTATTATACTGAGTGATCTATCGCAGAAACAAAGAACTGAGTACCACATTCTCTCACTCAAAAGCGAACCTTGAGCAATGATCATAATACTAAAAGAAAGTGATTAGTGATAGTGAAAAACTGCCAGGGGAGTGGGGGTGGAATTGGCAGTAGTGAAAAACTACTGGGGGTGGGGGGAAGCACAACTCATCAGTAAGGATACCTGTACAATGAACATTTGTATACCTACCCCTGAACTGTACCCCACTTCTTTAAAACAAAAAAAATAAGAAAAATTTCATATATATTCTGACCTCATCCCACCTTTCCCTACATAATACATACACACCACTTCCTCTTCTCCAAACATAATAATGTGTTTGTATAGCCCCAATATGCCTTACATAAGATCCTCTTGACCTTTTTACATAGGATTTTCATCACTGTAAATGCTTACCCTCATCCTCTCCACTGATCTGAATTTGAGTCTTTTTTAGTTCAGCTGATGACTCACCTTTTTCATCACATTTTTCCGAAGGTGTAGAGATCTTCAGAAGATCCTAGAGAGCTCCTTTTATTCATTTAGCAAAAACTATCAATATAAAATATTGATATATACTTCTTTATATGTATATATTCCTTCTTAGAAATAATGTAAGTTCCTTGAGGAAATGTCTTAGGAGTATTCTACTCTTATTGTCTACATAAATTTGAATATAATTGAGACAGGGTTTATGTTTTTTGGACTTATGTAACAAATAAATATTTTTTGTCTTATATTAATTTCATATTCGATTTCATCTTCAAATTTTACCTTAAAAATTAGTACTTTACAAAATTTTGGTTTTTCTTTTTTGAAGTACTGCACAGTGGTTTGGGATTTGGCTTTCATGTGTCCAGGTAGTGACAGATCAGTTTTTATAACTTCTACCTTTCCTCAATTTCTTATTTTAAAAGTCTGTATCAGTCAGCTATGGTGGTACATGCCTGTAGTTCCAGCTACTCAGGAGGCTCATGTCGGGGGATCACTTGAGCCCAGAAGTTTGAGGTCAGCCTGGGCAACATAGTGATATCTCATTTCTTAAAATAAAAGGGGAAAAAAAGTTAGTATCAGGATGTTTTATTTATATGAGCTCTCAAAGTCAACTGTGTGATATATCTGACAAAAAGTTAGTGCAATTTTTATTACATTTTTATAAATATAGTATTTAGAGTAATTCTGTCAGTTTCAATATTAATCCAGTCTAACACATATGACTTTTAGGAAGAGTGACAGAATCACGGTAGATTTAGAGGTGAGTATCCGGTATGTTGAGGGGCGTTAGAACCATGTCTTTGAGAAGTCACTGGATGATTTGAGAGTGGTATTTAGCTAAAAAGAGAGAGATACTCTGCAGAAATAGGGTACAAATTTTGAAGGGCTATCTTATGGCTGAAATGTCAACTTATTTTGTATGGTTTCCAAAGACAAAATTAGAACCAGTAGATTCAAGGAGGTGTATTTCAACACAGCATTAAAGATCAAATTCTATTGAAAAGTATGAAACATGAGATGGGCTGCTACACAGTGTCTAAAAGTAGCTATATCATATCTAGGCTGTTGGAAGTGTCTAGAAAATGATTCCTTATTTTCCTTTATTCATGTTGCTCTTGCACTAATTTGTCCTTCTCTTATGGCAATATCAATATCTATTTTGCTTGATAGTGTAGCCAAATATTAAATGTAGTAGTGTGTGTGTGTGTGTGTGTGTGTGTTTGTGTGTTGTGTTGGAAGTCATTCTTTCTTAGCATAAGCTGAGACCCCAGGGGTTAAGAATGATATAATGCTTCTCAAGTATCCTCATCTTCACATTTATCTAAACAAGCCAAGAATTTGGAAAAACAGTTCTGTTAATGTGAATAATCAATAGCTTCTAGTCTATCTGATGAGGGACAGAGAGGATATCTTTAAAGAGAGTCATCAGAGGATATCTTTAAAGAGAGTCATCCTTCGGTGGGAAAGGGTAATAGGATATTTTACTCTCACACTTAGAGAGAAGAACTTTATTACTATTTTTGTTTTGTTTTTTTGACTTGGAGTGTCGCCCTGTCGTCCAGACTGGAGCGCAGTGGCACATTCACCAGCCACCCCAGCAACCACCTGCTGGGCTCCGTGATCCTTCCGCCTCAGCCTTCCAAGGAGCCGGAACTACAGGCGTGCGCTACCACGCCCAGGCTAGTGAGAAGAACTTTACAGTTTACGTACATCCCTGAAGTTTAGGGAACTTTGTGTCTGATTTTTGAAAAAGAGAATTCTAAAGGCTGTAGGTAGAAAACCTGCTTGGCAGCAAAGACAACGGGAAAGAAGGTCGTTTTGAAGCAAACTGTGCCTTTGCAGTTGCAGAAGGTATGTATTAGTTTTTCTTGTAAGTGAAGTGGACCCACAGGAAACAGTCAAGGAAGACTTGGAAATGGATTTCGTCTACAAAGGCCACCAGGAGAAATGAAGTCACCAGGAAGAGGAACTGAAAAGAGGAGGTGCAGAGGCTAAAGTTTAAGTTGCTGAAAGGAACAAAGTCATTGTCAGCATTATGGAAATTAGAATTGGAGATACCTCATGGGGTAGTCTCTGAGAAACACACTCCAGAAGGACTCATCTTTGAACATATGAAATTCAAAGCACACGAGTGCTATATGATGACAGTTTCAGCCTGCCACATAAACCTGGAGGCATGGGGTCATTTTCCTTATCCCCCTTTTCCTGGGCTCCATCTAGGAATGAGCTCTTGGAAATGTGGGTGCAGCTGACTCAGTAATGACCTTTACTTCTGCAAAATTTCCAAATTGAGGTAGTGCTAAGCTAGATGAAGGAAGAAGGCCATTGCTAACAGTTGGGAACTGTGATGATTACACTGGACTGGACATTTTAATTATCAAAACAAGACTGTTAATATGAACAATATGATGAGAAAGCTAGTAGTTATCTAAGACCAAACACCATAGGAATGACTTGATATGTCATCAGGGGCATATAGAGAATCACTCCGCATTAGCCTGGAATCCATGGATTTATGAAGCATGTCTCTGTGAAGAACATCATATAAACTATACAGCCCTTTGGGGTATAAAATAACAATATTTCATAATTTAATTTCTCTCTGCTGTATGTTTGCAACCTCTTCTGTTATTCTAGGCCAGAGGTGAATGTTTGACACAGGAAAGAAGGATATGGGGAGACGTTTTGGTTGCTTATCTCTTTAAAATTATTTAAAGATTGTGACAGGGTAAGATCTCTGATTTATGTGCATGTAATTTCACAATCAAATTTTATTTTAAAATTTATGTAATAATTAGACTAACTGACTTTTATTTATCTGAACATGAGTGTATAAACTATAAAACTCCCAAGAATGTTGTCCAATTCTAAATAAAATAATCGGGAAAGCTGTTTTGAAGACACATGGTGGGAGAGAATAAAAGTGTTTTCTATTTGTCCCCTTATGAGTCCAGACTGTTTAATAAACCATTCACAATATTTATTTTTGTACATGCCTTTTATTCTTTTTTTGACTACATGCTCTTTGAATGCAGTAGCCTTGTCTTCATTTCTGTGTTTTTCTTAGTTTCTGTTATAGAACTAACTTATATATTAAAAGGATTCAAGTATTGCATGTAGCTAAGAGTAGATTCATTCCAACTTGTATAATAGGCAATTCTGTTAAATATTTAAAATATTTAATATTTAAGTATTCACACTTTGACCCCATAGGTAAAACTATCAATGTAATTAATGCCATTTTCTTAAACAAGGTTTTTATAATGAAGATTTCCAAGACCCAGAATTGAATTATTTCAAGCAATATACGTTTTAGCACAATGTCAATGGAAGTATTTGGGTAACTCCATGAAATTTGCTACTTATCACTGAATTTGAATTGTGCAGATTATATATGTGGAAACATTATTCTGTTATAGAATTACTTGAATTCTGGCACAATTAAATTTATTAGCTTGTAACCTATGAAGAGAGTTCATTTTTTACCAATTTGTGGCTCCCTGAATCTCAATATCTTAATCTCAATCTATAAAATGTAAGAAATAGTGGTTGCCTGCTATCTTTCTCAATAGTTGTGTGCAAGAAATCCATTCAACACATATTTATCAAGTGTCTAATATGCAGCAGGATGGTAACTCTGTCAACTTTGAAGAGCTACTTATATTTTCCTTATTCACTTTCCTTTGTTGAATCTCAAAATCAACTTTATTAAGGCATAATTTATATACCAAAAAATTGCTCCCAATTTAAGCATATATTTTAATAAGTTTTTTATTAAAGGTATGCATAGCATATATTCACCAGTGTAACAAATATCATAGTTAGGATACTAGACATTTCTTTATCCTCAAAACTCTTCTTTTTAAACTTTATTTTATTATAAAGATGTGAGGTACAAGTCAGGATTAGATACATAAGTAGTTTAGGTTCAGGTGAAGTTTGAGCCTCCAACGGGTCCTCACTTCCTATGGTTTAGGATCAGGTACCCTTAGTGATGCTATGGGCTCTCCCTCCTCCCCTGGCAGTGTCCTGCTACTGTTGATCCCTCTCTTGTAGTATTGTGATAAATGTTCAGGACTCACTTATGAGTGAGAATATGTGGTATTCAGTTCTTTGTTTCTGTGAACCATCATACTCAAAATCTTCCTTTTTAACACCTTGCTTAATTCCCAGCCTTCTCTTCCACCCCAGGCAACCGTTGAGCTCTGTTTCTAGAGACGAGCTTTACCTGCCCTGGAACTTTATATAAATGCAATCATAAGATAAAACAATTTTGTATCTAGCTATTTTGCTTCGCATAGTACTTCTGCAATTCACCTTATTGTTGCTTGCATCAGTGGTTTGTTTCTTTTAGTGACTGAGTAGTATTCTATGGAATGGACGTTTGGGTTGTTTTGCTTTTTGGCAAAACATAACAGGAGATTTGCAGCATAGTAATGGAATCAATAAGTAGATACATAGAGGAACTAACTCGTGTTAACGATCAAAATATAAACTATACATAGACAATGGCCATGAGTAACTTCTTGGACAAGTCACACCAATTTTTTTGTAAGAAAATGGTAAGTCCACTAGGCTATTTTTTTGTACTGTGTGTTAGCCAATTTTTAAATGTTTACACTGATACCAGTTGAAATGGATGCTGGGGATAAATCTGTTTATTTTTTAAGTCGTTGATATAGTATTGTTAGTTAATTTTTGTAGACTGTGCAAAATGATTTCAATATTTTTCATATTTTCAAAAACTCTTGTAAGGATAATTGCTGGAATAATAATTTCAGGGCATACATATTATAAGGATAGTTTTTAGAATACAGAAAATACTGTGTAGTAATTGGGAATAATTCCAAAAGCAATATAAAAACACATTACTTTCCCTCATATTTACAAGCACTAACATAGGAAAATATATTAAAACAAATCTTTGGGGACTTTAGTAATATTATGTGTCATATACTTGATGTTTGAATAAGTGTTTACAGATTTTTCTGTAGTGGACTTTGATTTTTATTCTTGCCCATTTTGAAGCTTGCTTGATAGTGAATGTGCACGTTAAGTTGGGAACTTGATTCGTGCTTAATAGGGAGGTTTTATTTTTGATGGCCTTCCTTTTACCTTTCAGTACACTAAATAATCCTCTGCTTGTAGAGTACGTCACTTTTGCAAAGCCTGCTAACCTCAGGGTTGACGAGAATTTTATTTCTTCTTTACCAACCACTCATACCTTACATATTGGTATTTTAATGAGGTAACATACTGCTCTATTTTCAAGTGAGAGAAGGCAATTTCCTTTTTTGGTGGACAGTTTTCTTTAAACATCTGATTTAGTTTTTTAACTTGATTCAGTTTTGAAAAGAAATATGACTCAAATCTTTTATTATTTTAAACATAAGAAATGATTACTGGAAAATTCAGTGGCAAATGTAATTATTTCTAGTTTTCAGCAAGAAAAATCTTTATTTCTTGGACTAGCTTATGTGAACAATAGTTGTTCAATTTTTAATTTTTTTCTGTAAATTAAGAAAATATATAATTCCCTTTGAAATTAATTTTACTTTAAGATGAACTATTTAGGACTCTTTAGTTTTCAGTAAGGTTATCTGCTCAGGTTTCTATTGTTTAAAATGTAAACGATTTCTCAAAAACTGTGAATTCCATCTTTTTACAGGACAATTATCCATATTGATCACAAGAAAAAATTTGCATGCCCCATAATACAGCAATTCTAGAAAACCATCTATTTGAGCACATGTTTAAGCAAACAAAATTACTTGTAAAATAAGTTCATTGCAACATTATCTGAAATCTTTAAAAAATACCAGTCACCATCATAGAAGTTTCATGAGGGTAGGGGTGCTATCAATTTGATCTGCTTTGTGTTTCAGTGTCTAAAACAGGGCCTAGCATACAGTAGGAACTCATTAAATATTTATTTAATATGCTAAATGTTTTCTAAGCATTTTGTTCTTTTTGATGCCATTGTGAATGAAATTGCTCTGAAATTCATTTTCAGGTTGTCCTTTGTTCATAATACAGAAGTATGATTGACTTTTGTATATTAATCTATGCACTGATTCTGGCTCATTCTTCACTGTATCAATAAAATCCTTTTCTTAATTTTTTCTTTCCTTAGATCTTTCTCTGCAAGTCATAAAATCTTTTCCAGGTAGAAAATAATTCAATAATTATTTATTAAAGTAATGTACACACTTTTAATAAAGTTAAACAATATATGGAAATATACCAAAAAGTCTAAAAATCAGTACCCATATTGAACCTTGAGTTTAAATATGTATCTGTGGGTGTATGTTATTGATGTGTGTTTATTCACAGAAAGAAAGATTTTGTTTTTACACTGAAGGACCTTCTCATCTTTTTATGTAAATAAAAAAGTCCTACATAATCAATTTTAATGGCAACTTGATATTCTATGTACTAATACAGAATAATCTAATATAGTATAATTTGTTTAATTATCAGTCACTATTGAGCTGCTTAAAATTTATAGCCATTATAAATAAAACTAGTTATCCTGAGTGTAACTTTGAGATAACCTTGTGTTCCTCAAATTATCTTAGAAATGATTCCTGGGACTTTGATTGTTAGGCTAAAAAAATGCTTCGACACAATCCCTGGATCCTATGGAACATTTATGGTAATTTATTTCCCATCAATACTACATGAAAATTTCAATTTCTGTGCACCCTAGCTAATGTTGTTTTTATTCCAATTTTTAAATCATTCCAAATATTTATAATCTTTTCTGAGTTGTAAAAGACAACTACTCAATTGTCCTTGATTCAAACAACAACAACAACAACAACAACAACAACAACAAATAAACAGGCAGGTAACAATTTTTAAAACAAGTATTATCTTTGAATCACAGAATTTATAATGTTAAAGAAAATTACTTGTTCTTTTTTTCACCTTACTTCTTAATGAAAAAATATTTTCTACAACAATCCTGACAGATAACTATCATATGTTTTAGTGACTACCTCCATTAACAGAGAAATAACTACCCTCAGGCAAACGCATAGATATTTAAAATTATTAAAATATTTTTCTTGTCTTGGGTGTAAATTTACCCTTTTCAAATTTCTACCAAATGGATATGAATATTTTTAAGGCAATGCAGCTTGCTTTCCACTGCCTTTTTCACATTAAAAGTCTTTATATATGAGAAATTTTTATGTCTCCCTTAGTTGCCTGTTTCTGAAAAATTTCTAGCATAACTTGAAGATTTTAAGATTGAGTTTCTGTGGATTGCAGTTTTGTGAATCATCACAAACTCTCTTTTATTTCTTTCGTTATTTGTTTCTGGTAATTTTTAGAAGTTGGACAATTTTTATAATACCTACGCTGGATATATTTAAATAAAGAAAGGCAGATTTTAAAAGAAGCAAAACATTAAAAGATTAACATTTAAAACCGGGGTAATCTGACTACATGCAATTTAGGTTAATAAGCTATTTTCTACGTCTGGTAAGGACTGTGAGTAGCAAGAACACAAAGTAAAAGTGGTCTCAGTCTAGTACAAGTATTGCAAACTTATACGGTGCCTTGCAGATCACATGTCAAAATATTAAATTTGCTATCTGTTTTGTTATCAATTTTAATTCCCCAAATTTCTACTTTTTAAAAACATTTTATATAACCTTAGGGAGATGAATGAGCTCACTTGACATTTTTATCTGTTTTACCTGTCATGATTTTATTGGTTTTGGCTAGTCAATTAATAACATTATATTTATATTCTACTGTGAAAAGTAGAATAAAAAGTAAATACAGGTTTCCATTTCTGTAAAAGCATTTTAAAGATTTTTACTTTTTGATCCTGAAAAATGAAAGAAAGAGGAAGGGGGAGAGAGAGAGCGCGCACGCGAGAGAGAGAGCGAGAGAAAGAGAGAGAGAGAGAGAGAGAGAGAGAGAGAGAGAGAGAGAGAGAGAGAGAAAGATGAGAGAGGTAATGGTCTGACCTCTCAATACAAAATACATAAATATTTATAAATGCTTAGATTCTTCCTTTTAGTTGTAATACTGTATTTAACCAGGAATGGATGACAGTAATTTGAACGCTGATAGTCTGTGGCTTTTTGACCTATGCTGTATTGTAATTATTGTCTTTTGGCTAAGGCGTCTCTTCACCTTGCACCCTCATTGAAACCATTTTTCAGGTCTTATTAAGGTTTAAATATAGTCAATAAATATAGCACAAGGTAAATGTGAACATCGTCATCCAAACTAGAGGTACTACCATCATTCTACCTATTGTTCATTTACCGTTAAGTGTCTGCAATGGGCAGGTGCTTTTCTTTCTTTTCATATGTGAATGATGAATATATTTTGTACTATTTCACATTTTGACAGTGCTTCTCATTACAATTTTTCTTTTCATATTATGCCATTGATGGGAAGTCAATTTTTCTGTATATGATAGATTCCATCATTTGCTCAGTAATGTATCTCTTGGCAGTGAATATATTACAATAGCACATCCCAGTGGTTTGGACAGAAAGAATTCAGGTTCTAATCTAGACCCAGATCCCGTGTCTGTGTATCTATTTCTCAAATGGAAATTATACTCCTAAAAACAACAAATATTTCTAAATAGTTTTCATTTTACTTGTTCCCTATTCCAAACCCTAACAAAACAGAGAAAAGAGTTGTCTTCATTGCAAGTATTTAAACGAGAGTTATTTATGCTAAATTTTTGATTTAATAATAGTTGCAGAATGTTACTATTTCATTATTCATCACACACACCAGATTATGGTTTGGATGGCAAATACTTGAATTTTTTTAAAGATGAAGCACAATTCTTATGAAGCACAATTTCTTATTATTGACTCTTTCATGTAATGGCATGACAAAGGCAAGGGATATAGTAGACTTGTCTGTCCCAAAAGTAAAGAGGATGAGAGTAAGAATTTGGAGATTTATAGTATGCATATTTACTTGTGCAAAAAAATCTAAACAATTGCTCAGGTAGTTTGCACATGGAAAAACCAGGTAAGACATGCTATTTCATAATCACATGAACTTCTGAAACATTCATGTGATGTTTAGTTATATACTATTTTAAAGTGTCTCAGTCTATTTTTATTAATCAACTTATTAATCTTTTCCCCAAGTTTACATACATTAAATTTTTTAATTGCTAAAATGCTTTATGTCAATTGTATAAAAACAAATTAATCAGGTATTATTTGAGCATCTTGCATCTTTTATCTTAAGATTAAAATCTTTCATTGTTTTCTCAGCAAACTAATTTTTTGTTGGTTTAAAATTATTTTCTTAGATAAGCATAATTATCTTAGACTCCTTTTTTCTATTTTCCCTTTTCTTCCCACCTGCTCATATGTTAGACTGCTCCTAAAAGCATTCTTTTTCAACTCTCACTCTTGAAAGATACCAAAACCACAAAAGAAATGACATAGATTTTTTTTTTCAAAAGCAAAAAAGGGTCTATCTTCAATGACACCCATAACAGTTTCACATTTGACTCTACTCACTGTTCTCTGAGATGACATGATAGCCTTCTCCCAAGGTTTCTGTCATTTCCACTTTGCCATCCAATTGCCCCCTTTGCTAAAAAAAAAAAAAAAAATCCCAATCCCCCATCCCACCTATCTTATCCACTTGTCTTATCAACTTTCTTTATCTTTTGGCAGATGAGATTTTTAGTAAGGTAAGTAAAAATGTTTTAAGTTGCTTTACTAACAGTCAATGGTCATTCCAATTGATGAGTGAGAAATTGATGTCTTCCATGTTATTATACTTTTTGCTGTATTTTGTCTTCTTGTCTCTATTCGTTTTTTAAAATTATCAGGAATCATCATTTCTTATAGCTATTTGGCCACATAAAATAATGCTACAGTCTAAAAGTGATATCTTTTTTGTTTTTCCTTCTCATAAAATCTAATATCTCCAGTATGCTTCTACCACCAAGATTGTGAATAAACATTCAAAATAGTACCAACCTCAAAGTATTATGCTACTCTGCTTTCCCATTTCAAATGCTTATATCAGGTTATGTTGTTTAATTTTTTTTTTCAGTATATATCATGACATTAGTAACTTTCCATTTTAAATCTTATATTTAAGGAAAATATATAAGAAACATTTATTATATTTTTAAAATAAAATAAAACACCAGATAATTTAAACTTATGGTATATGTAGCTATCATTGCAAATTGGAAACATTTATTTCTAAATCCCTTATACTTTTGTATAAATCATTAAATACTTTCTAACATGCCCATTTTCTCCATTTTTATTAGTCTTCTAACATAGCCTCTTTCTGTACAATTATTTGAAGCTACTTTCATCATAGTAGCTTGTTTCTGAAGAAATGTGCTTTATAAAATTATTTTTAATTTATAGATAATAGTTATACATATTTATGGGGTACATGTTATATTATAATACATGCGTACAGTAGGTAATAATCAAATCAGGGTAATTGAGAATAACCATCACCTCAAACCTTTATCATTTTTTGTGTTGGGAACATACAAATCTTTTAACAATTTTGAAATATACTATACATTCCTGTTAACTACAGTTGTCCTATTATGAAATTGAACTCTAGAACTTACTTCTCTATATAACTGTGTGTTTGTACCTATTAACCAACCTCTCTTCATCCCCTCCTCCTCATAGCCATACCCTTCCTAGCCTCTTATAACCACTATTACATTCACTACCTTCATGAAGGAAAGCATTTTTACAAAATATCTTTTATATGAGTGAGAGCATATAATGTTTTTCTTTCTGTGTCCGTCTTATTTCACTTAAGATAATGTCCTCCAAACTGATCTATGTTGCTGCAAATAACAAGATTTCATTTTTTAATGACTGAATAATATTCTATTATGTATATATATCACATGTTCTTTATCCATTCATCTGTTCATGGGCACTCAGTTTGATTTCATGTCTCAACTATTGTGCATTGTGCTGCAATAAATATGGGAGTGCAACTAGCTTTTCAATATACTGGGTTCCTTTTCTTTAGCTATGTACCCAGCAGTGGGATAGCTGGATCATATGATAGTTCTATTTTTAGTTTTTCAGGGAAGCTTCATACTGTTTTTCATAGCTGCTATACTAATTTACATTTCTACCAGTAGTATGCAAACATTTTCCTTCCTCCATATTCTCCCAGAATCTGCTAGTTTCTTTCTTTTTGATAAAAACAATTTTAACTAGCATGAGATGATAGCTCATTGTGGTTTTAATTTGCATTTCCCTAATGATTTGTGATGTTGAGCATTTTTTATATACTTGTTGGTCATTTGTATGTCTTTTGAGAAATGTCTACTTACATTTTTGCCCATTTTTAATTCCTTGTCAAATAGTTTGCAAATATTTTCTCCCATCCTGTGTGTTGTCTCTTCTCTTTGTGGATTGCTTCCTTGCTGCACAGAGCTTTTTAGCTTGATGTAATTTTATTTGTCAATTTTTGCTTTTGTTGCCTGTGCTTGTGAGTTCTTCTCCAAAAAATCTTTGTCCACACCAATGTCCTGAAGCATTTTTCCAATGTTATTGAGAAAATGTGCTTGTGATATGACCCAACCTGAGCAAGACCTCATTGTTTTTGTGTCATAGTTCTTATACACATGTGGCAATTATAAGCCCATAGATTAAGAATCTTGACAAAATTATTTGACTTTTTCATTCAGTTTCTTGTAGATTTTGAAACTGCTGACTGTATCCCTGTTAAACTCCACATAACACTATTTAAAGTCATTAAACAGATCATTGTTTCAGACTGTTACTTTTTAAAATATTTTCTTCCCTAAATTTTTTTGAATTCTCCTTCCTAAACCTGAAGATGAGTCTTAATTTACTTAAAAGCATTTTCACCCTCATTTAAAATCCTAATAAGCTATAGCCTAATATTTCTAAGTACAATTCAGTCATTTTTAGGATTTTGCAAAGTTGATCAACCATCACCACTAATTAATTTTGGAGCATTTCATTACAACAAAAAACTCGATTCCCATGATCTATATTTTTCCAATCTTCCCTCCTCTCTCAGTCTCTCACAAAATCCTAACACAGTCCTGTTTTTATTGATCTGACAATTCTAGACATTTCATAGGAACAGATCATGCAAACTGGTCTATTATAAATGACTTCTTTCATTCAGGGTTTGTTTTCAATGTTCATCCATGTTGTAGCATGTAGCAGTGCTTCCTTTTTATGGTTGAATCATATAGTCCATTGTATGGATAAATCACATCTGGTTTATCCATTCATCAGTGATTGGACATTTAGGTAGTTTCTGCTTTTTGTCTATTATGAATAATGTTCTGAACATTTGGTATATATTTTTATGCAAATACATGTTTTTATTTCTTTTGAATATATACCCAGGAGTAGAATTGTTGGGTCATAGAATAACACCGTTTAACACTTTGAAAAACTACCAAACTGTTTTCCAAAGTGGCAGCACCAATTTATATTTGAAACAGCAATGAGTGGAGGTCCCAATTTTTCACATATTCCGACACTTGTTATTGTATGCCTTTTATTTTAGTTTCTCTTGAAGTGATATCTCATTGTGATTTTGATGTAACTATCCTTAATGACTAATGATGTTAAGAATCTTTTAATAAACTTATTGTACATTTGCATATCTACATTGGAGAACTGAATATTCAAATCCTATGCCCAATTTTTTGTTTAAATAAGAATTTTTTAGTGTAAAGTTATGAGTTCTTTTTATATTCTGGATACAAGTGATTTGTCTGATAAATGATTTGCAAATATGAACTTTCATTTCATGGGTTATCTTTACACTTTCTTGTTGATATTCTTTAAAGCATAAAGTTTTTAACTTTAATGGAATTCAAGTTATCTATGTTATCTTTTGTCCATTGTGTTTTTGGTATTATTTCTAAGAACACATTGTTATTAGGCAATGTGTCACAAATACACCTGTGATTTCTTTTAAAAACTTCATAGGTTTACCACTTACGTTTACATCTATGATCCATTTTTAGTTAATTTTTGTATATGATATGAGATAAGGGTCCAACTTTATTTATCTGCATGTAGATATCCAGTGCCCCAGCACTATTGTTGAAAACATATTCTAGCCCCATTGTTTGTCTTGCCACTCTTGTTGAAAAATCAAATAGCCATAGATGTATAGATTGATTTCTGAATTTTTAATCCTATTAGATTGATCTATATGTATACCTTATGTCAATACCACACCGTTTTGATTATTGTAGCACTGTATTAAGTTTTGAAATAGAGAAGTAGAAATTCTCCAAGTTTGTTCTTTTAAAAAATTATTTGGGGTATTGTATGTCTAATAATTGATTTTAAATGTGGCAAATATGCTAAAGAACCATTAGTTCTTAGGTAGCATTTAGTAACCATCATTATAAGTTGTAATTTATGTATATATTTTTTAAAAATTATTTTAGATTCACCATGAAATATTATGTTGCCATAAAAATAATGAAATCATGTCCTTTTGCAGCTGGAGGCCATTATTATAAGTGAATTAACACAGAAACATAAAACCAAATACCATATGTTCTCACTTCAAAGTGGGAGCTAAACACTAGGCATATATATATGCAAAATATATATATATATATGTTTTTAAATTTATAATTTATGAAGTTATTAGCACCTTACTTCCAAGAGTGCTAGAAACTCAAACTTTTTCACATATATAGGCAGAATGATTGTTGACATCTCATGAAGAAGCACACTATTAGCATAATATAAATTATCAAAGATCCCCATGCTTTATTTGAGTATTGAAAATTGCCCGAGAAAACTGCCAGTCACATGATACTATTTTAGATCACCTACAATAGTGATTTAGGCTTTTTTAATGCAGTATAAACAAAATATAAGAATATAATTCAACTGACCATATTCTACTTGTCTCTCAGGTTCTTAGTGACTGTCTAACCTCAGACTTCTTGGTAAAACACTGTAAAAGAATTATCCAAGTAAGATAATTAATTATATTATGAACTTTAATAGTCAATTCAATTTTGTTTTTAAATTACAATATATTGTTGTTAAAATTGTACCTAGAATTGATCTATTTGTGTTAGACTTATTAGACTAGACATATTGCATTAACTAGATGATATGCAGGTGTACAAAGTTGAGAAACACTGTCCTATGTTTAACGAGAACATTTAACAAATAGTCAGCATTTTCTATACTTTCCAGGAGAAATTACGTGGCTCAGAAACCATGTGATGTTTTACTGTTGCTAGAAAACTATTTTCTGTAATACTTGGAGATAAAATGACCAGAGCAAAGATAAATATCCCATAATAGCTCATATGTGGATATATTTTGCCTTTGTATCTGGTGTTGTGATTGCTGTTAGAGGACTTTTACTATCTTTAACAACAAAGAATTGATTTTCTAAATGACATGCATCACAGAAAAAGTGTCTAGTGAATAATTTTAATAACACTTTATGGAGCTATCTTGGGACAAGCAGTCCTCTAATGCTTATTTGCCCTTGAGATTTAGAAGAAATCATATCTCTAGTGCTCATAATAAGGAGCTAATTTAACTGAGTTCAAGTTAGCTGTGAACAAATGGATTAACAAGCACCTTATTAAAATTTTAATTTACATTTCATTTATCACATTTAATAGAATCAACTTTGTTGTTTCAGAGGGGGAAAAAGCATTAATTTCCAAGGATAACTTGGTTTCCATTAATTTAAAATGCTTTTCTTGTTGGTTTTCATTGTTACGGTAAATATGTACCTGATGTTGCATGGAAATATAAGATGCATAACATAAAATTTTTCTGTTAAAAACATTTTAATTATTCGACAAATTAAAAATATTTATGTTTGTATAACTTGTAGATTTTCTTGCCACTGTTAGAATGTTTAATCAAGGTAATTTAGGACCTTTGATCCTTTTAGGATATAATTTAGAACATTATGTTTTCATGTGTGGAGAAGTATTCTGACTATTCCTTGATGATATTTTTATTATCTATTTATTACTCACACTACTTATTTTTTCCTTTTCTCTTAAATTTTTATGCTATTTGCATATGACAATATTCTAGTTATATTTGTTAAAGATCTATGCTTTTATTGATAAAATGCATTGACAGAATAAGAAAATGGCTATGTATTCAGGGAAACATTACTTTATATATTATGGTATTTATCATAATATTAAGGAACTAGCAAAAAACGTTATAGTGCACAAGTGTTAATTTTAACAGAGAAAAAGAAATCCTTGGGATCACTGTGTGCATTAAAACCTGTTTACTAAGATTTTTCTGTAATGCATATCAATTGATTACTTAAGTAGAATTGAAAAGATATTCTTACCACTCACTTTTTTATCTGTTTCTAAAATGGACTTTTAGCTATAGTATATAAACTCTTATGATTCTTATGAAATAATTGATGATTTTTATTCATTTTATAATGCCAATCACAAGTATTTGATATGCGTATAAAGCACAATTTTAATCACTTTGTAGGTTTCTGAATAAGAAACAAATATGTATATATTTAAGGACTTGTGTTCCATTTACAGAATTAGTATCTTGTGAAGATATTTTTCAGATTATATCATTAAAATAATAAAAAAGTAACATTTCCTTAGAACAAGTAATCTAATTTTAATGACAGGTACTGTTAAAGTCATGCACCTAGATATAGTTTATAATGCTTAGTAATTACAGCAATCTTTCTTCTCCTTTACTAATTATTTCAAGAGAAAAAAAGTAAAAGCTTTAAGAATGGGCACAAAAGGCAGCTATATTGGATCTTTTTTGTAAAGCAAATAGCTTTCAAATCATTCCATTAGCTGTCATCAGAGTACAAAAAGAATTAATCAAAAATGACATCAATTTTACGGGTTTGCCAAAACCTCATGAGAAAAACAATCCTATCAAAAAATGAGAGAAATTGAAGGTACCGTTCCTGATTCTGTAAAGGGATTTCACTTTTTCTCCCGTGAACCCACATTTGTGTTATAGGGGATTATAAGCACATGCTTTAAATTCTTCTGATGCATTTATTGCAAGCAACTAATGTTACTAATGCAATAATCAATGTATTTCAGTATATTTTATACTTACTTGAGTTCTTTTTTGCAAGCAAAATTTTAAAAAATCTTTGTTAGTGTATTTTATTAATTTTGATTTTTTTAGCATAATATTTGAAATTGTTAGAATTCTGCATAGGATAGCATAGTATAACAACAGACAATTAAAGTATGTATAACTTTAAAACTAAAATGAAGATAAAAGTTTGCAAGGACATAACATAAAAGACATTTTTGTTGAGTTTAAATGTAAATATCTAAGAAATTATACTTTAATGTTATTTATTGTATAGTTGTTTTTTAGTGCCTATGAACATAATGACTTCATGTTTACTTAGAGTGCTCCAAGCCTAGATAAACTTGGATGGGAGATCAATATTCAATAGTATATAACTCCATGATTTCCACAGGAATAAATATTATCCCCATTCCTTATAAGAGTTAGCAAAAACTTAGAATAATATAATGGCCAAGATAATAACTTATTAAAGTGGGTACGTCAGACCTAGAACCTGGGTATTTACTTTTCTAGTGCTCTCCCCACTGCTTTACATCTCCTACTTTATTATGTTCTGTGCAAATCACCATAGGTCTCAGACATTAGTAGGAAGTGAGTTTAGGAAACACAACAATTTTAATTTTCTTCTGCCCAAAAGTTTGCCTGGACGTATCAGTAAACAAAACAAAACACACACACACAAATATCCTTGTCCTTGTGAAACTTATATCCTAGCAGAGAAAGACTGGAAATGGATAAATAAATAATAGAGTTTGCCAGAAAGTAATACATTTTATAGAAACAGAAAATCAAAGCATGGGAGTTTGGAGTGCTAAGATAAAGGTGTGGGAACAGACTGGTCTTGCTGTATTTTTTATCTGTAGTTTAAGAATGTGTATTATTCTCTGCATGACTCATTATGATATACGTAATAAATATAAATTCAAATTTAAGATAAATTATATAATTATAAGTTGCATATAAATACTTATATGTTCATGCATACGTATGTATGTGTATGCATATATACAATTTACATTTATACAATCTATCTTTTATATATATGTGCAGTCACACACAATAATTCTCATTATTCATTAATTTTGTATTTGTGAGTTCATCCACCCACTAAAATTTGTTTGTGATTCAAAATTAATACTTGTGACACTTGATTGGTCACTCAAAGACATACACATATGTAGAACAGTCAAAAATCTGAGTCTTCTAGCATGCATAGTCCGAGCTGAGGAAAAAAGAAATCTCATGATTTCTTATTTCAGCTCTCATATTATAAAGTGTCATTTTTGTAATATATTTAGTGCCATGTTTTTCATAACTTATGTATTTTGTCTCTGATTTCACTGTTTAAAATGGCCTTGAAGCTTAGTACTGATGTGCTATCTATTGTTTCTAAGCACAAGAAGGTTGTAATGCATCTTGTGGAGAAAATACACACGTTAATTAGCTTAATTTAGGCCTGAGTTATATAGTGCTGTTGGCCGTGAGTTCAGTGTTACTTAATCAATAATGTATATTAAATAAGATGTCTTTAAACAGAAACATATATAAAACAAGGTTACATATTAATCAGGTAATAAAAATGATGTGACCAAAGGCTCACGGGAACTTAACTCTGTATTTTTCTGAATGGTAATGCTTCAGTATTTACTAACTCAAGTTTCACAGTGACTTTATAGAATATAACTACATTGAATAAGGGAAGCAACTGTATAAAGTTAAAGGCATTTAGTATATATTAAAATTACATCATTAATTGCAAGCAATTCTAATCATTTTCACTAACAAGTCTCTGATTATTTCTCATAGTTATCGCATTTACTGGCTAAATACTTTATTTTATTATTATTCTATATGATATAAGAACTTTAAAAACACCATCTTGAAGATTGTGATTCTGGCAGACATTTCTCAATCTGATGCTATTTGGCAAAAAATTATTTTGGAGTTCCTTTAATATGAATTTATTATCCAGAATCTTGTCACTCATTTCAATATGCTCATTATGCCAGTATTGTAAAGAAACATTTTTTATTTTTCTTCCTGATTCTTTTTATGAAGTCTGCATATTTTCTAATGATCTATCTTCCAGTTTTCTAATCTTCTCTTATGCTGTGTCTAATCTCTTGTTAAACTTACTTGTTGAGTTCATTTTAGTTTTAATATTTTTATAGATTCTAGTTTTCTGTTTTAAGAATTTTAATGAGTCTATCAATGTGCTAAATTAAACTCAGAACTGACTATAAGGTAGAAAGTTAAATTGTTTCACTTAATAATGTGAGATGGCCAAGAACACAAAGAAGAAGAGAGAAAAAAGAAAATCTTGAGGGTACAAATGTGCTGTGAGGAATATGAGGAAGGACTGGAGCCTGCCTAGATAGATGACCTGTAATATAGTCTTATGATTGAAACTCAGAAAGATGCCTGCATGCCTGCATACAGTATGTGTTACAGGAGACTTGGAGAGGAGTTCAGAGTTTAGAAAACCCAAATTGTTTTAATGGACAGTATACAGGGCCCTTTGCTCTACAAAAAGATATCACTTTCAAGTCTGAAAGTAGGTCTGTCTTGTTCTGGGTGGAAATACTTGAAAAGACAATCTGTCTAAAAGGTCAGTTAGTGCCTTGAACAAAGAATAGTTAATTACTTACTTCACAAAACATGCAGAAATGTGAGAAATCCTTGGTAAATTGTCTCCCAGCAGGCTCTAAATCTTCCTCCGTAAACACTGGGCATTTTGCTGAGAGCTCTTCCATTTTAATTGTTTGGTATATTGTGCCACTTAGTCAGCATTCTTGCTTAGAAACACATATTTTGATCTTATGCTGTGGATATGATTATCATATGACTCACAAATAATGGTATGATATGATCACCACCTTAAAGTAGGAGCGACTCTTATTTCTCTTCAATTACATATAATTATCCTAGGAAATTGTACTGAAAGACTAATTTTACATTACTGTGTCATTTAATTACATATCACTGGTGACATAAAAAATTCAAAATATTCTATAAATGTTCCTAGGAAAAAAGCCAAGACATTTCTCACCCCCATACTATCAAAATCAAGAGTTTTGGATCATCCAGGTTTTTTTTTTTTTTAATATAAATTCAGTTTGCTGTTACTCAATTGAGTAACTGAATTTTACAGAAGCTTCCAATTTGTCTCTTGGGAAAGTTGTGGGAGCTCCATGGGTACATGGGTCACTATGCTCCAGGTCCTCTTCTTAGACATCTTTCTTCCTTTAACAGGAACTCCAGGGACTCAATATGTTTTCTCCTCTTCTCAGTTCCTGTACCCTTATCGATTCCATCCTTTGAGATTGTCCTTTCTTTCCTTTTTAAAAAGTCCAGCCTTATGGTAGAACATAAAGCAATCTCTCTCAGTCTCTTCTCTCTAGCTACATTGGAAAACAAACACAGAGATGCTTTTCTGTTTGAGAATCTTAATGATAATCACCTAGGGGAAAGCAACTGAGATTAATTAAATAATTTAAATAAGGAAATTACAATAGGTAATTTAAATAAGGAAATTACAAAATTGCAGACACCCAACAAAGTTCTTAGTGTGCAAGAATTCTTCAAAGACTCCCCATTTCCTAAGGAATAAAGCTCAAATATCTTATCATCTTTTCCCTACTTGTTTTTCTGTCCTCATATTAGTTGTCGTTTGTGGTTCTGCCGCATTCACCACACTGTTTCTGGTCAAATTCCATCCTTGTGTTTATGTTTCCCTGTCTTTATGGGATGACTTTTCCTCTCATGTCTGCCTTACTCACTCTTTGTTGTAGGCCTAGGAGATTCAGCACTGACGAAACATCCATGATTACTATTCTCATGGAACTCCTCCTTTAACACTAGTGTTATTTTCCTGTTTTCTCTATACTATTTGAAACATTGCCCACTAGCACTCTTTCCAGTGTGACCTTCCCTAACCCGAACCCTGCTTTTGTTCCTATGCAACTGCTTCAGTTTGAACCCAAAGGAACATCAATACCTTTTTTCTAAATCCTGCAGATTTTATGTCTGAGGGACACTATACATACCATTCACTGGTCCAAGAGCCACAAGGCTGGCCATAATTTCTTTCTTTCTTTCTTTCTTTCTTTTTTGAGTTGGAGTCTCACTCAGTCGCTCAGACTGGAGTGCAGTGACTGCTCCCGGCCACCGCAGCCTCGACCTACTGGGCTCCGGCGATCCTTCCACCTCAGCCTTCCAAGTAGCTGGAACTACAGGCGCGCACTACCACGCCCGGCTGATTTTTTTATTTATTGTAGAGATGAGGGCTCACCAAGTTGCCCAGGTGGGTCTCGAACCCGCGGGCTCAGGCAATCCACTCACCTCAGCCTCCCAAAGCGCGGGATTACAGGTTGAGCCACCGAGTCCGGCCGATAATTTCTTGATAAAGAAATATAAATAAAAATCTGCACCTTGATGTTTATATGAGCACATATGCAGAATCCAGTTTTATAGATGAGAAGATGTAGGCAGAAAAAAACAATCAGAGGAGGAAGTCAAGAGTTCTCTCTGTGTGTCTACGGGTGTTGAAGACTAACCTTTAAAATCACAATAGCATTAAAATCTAGAGTGTGGGTCTTAGCACAGTTTTAAACACAAATTGAGAATAGAAACAGAAAATTCTCAGAAAGGGTTACATCCCTTTTGAATATCAGGCTGGCAAAAAATCAGTACAAAGGCTTTCAGATAAAAGTAGAACCCCAGGTTGAAATGACAAGTTAATAAGATGTGCAGAAACTAAAGAAGCTTGAAAAAAGACAGTAAAATGTTAGTCTGAGATCAGTAACAACAATTGGAATTTATCTCCAAAAGGCAAGTGGCACAAATCAGGTTAACCATTGAGTTTGACTTTCTAAAGTTTTTATCTGATTTAAAATTGTAACACAAATATAAGCTGTAGTTGTACTCCAGCTTTTTAATATCAGTGTATTAGTCTGCTTCGGCTTTCATAACAAAATACCATAGATTGTTTAAAAACAGAAATGTATTTCCTCACTGTTTAGAGGCTACTAAGACCAAGATCAAGGTGCTAGCTCACTTGATTTCTTGGTGAGGGCTTTCTCCCTGACTTGCAAGCATCTGCCTTCTCCTTATGTCTCTCCAAGGCTGGGAGAGAAAAAGAGAAAGACTGCAAGCTCTGTGGTATCTTTTCTTATAAGAGCACTAATCTCATTATGGGTATGCTATGCTTATGACCTCATCTAAATTGAATTACTTTCCAAAGGCCTCATATCCAACTACCACAACATTGTGGGGGTAGGACTTTAATGTGAATTTTGAGAAGACACGATTCTGTCACAGCATTTGCAAAATTTATGTCCTTCTTGCATGCAAATTGCATTCATTCCATCCCAACAGCTCCCAAAGCTTTAATTTGTTCCAGCATAAACTCTAAGGTCTAAATAACACAGTCTCGTCAAAATGTCTTCTAAATCAGATATAGATGAGACTTGAGGTATGATTCTTCCTCAAGCAAAATTCCTCTCTGTGAACCTGTGCAACAAGACAAGTTAATAGAAAAGAAAGAAAGGGTGACAGGTCCCGCTGAGTTCAAAACTTAGCAAGGTGAATTCTATCAGCTCTAAAGGCTCCTTTAGTCCCAGGCTCTGTCTTCTGGATCCACTGGAGCAGCAGTTCATAAAAATGTTGGGCTGCAGAGACTAATAACCCAAAGTATAGTGCTTTGACATGCTGAGCCCTTTGAATTTTATTTTTAATTGGGAAATCTTAGAAACATCCTCAAAACCAAGAACTTTCTAATCTTTTCTTGTTTCTTCTTCCTTACTCCCAAGCCCAGGGAGGGATTCTCTCTGAAATTTCCTTATCAGATTAAGAAATTAAAAAAAAAATTTCTTAAGTCTCCCTCTTAAGTCTCATCAAATAAACAGCGGAGATTTAACCACCAGAAAAAAAAAACTGAAAGTCGTTACCACATCCAGATGTGCTTATTATCTATTCTTCTAATAGCAGTTCCAGGAGATTACCTAGTAGACTTTATCTACATAACAAGAAACAATGTTCACTGTGTAGTTCCACCCTTTACCTTTCTGTTACTTACCAATCCCACAGAGTTATTTTTTTAAAAAGAAACATTTACAATATAATGTCTACATCCTGGGTTTATTCATTACCCCTACAAATAATTTACTTTCTCTAGAAAAAGACCTATGGCTATCTCTCTTTCATCTCCCCTGTAAAGAGGGTACTTAAGCCTCAACTATCTTGCCCTTCTTTGAGTCTCATATTTTCTGAGCTCCTGTGTCCATGTGCTTGTGAATGAATTTGTATACCTTCTTCCCTACTAATCTGTTTATTGTCAATTCATTTCAGTGGACCCTTCAGAGGGCAGAGGGAATGCTGTCTCTTCACCCTTACAGCAACCAGTAAGATTAATTCACTCCACTTGATTTCTATATCCTGTGGAAATGTAGAGCCCTTTCCAAGATGGTTGTGCTTTTCACCAGACTTAGGTTCTTACAGTTTCTTCTGCTTCTAAATTACTTCCTCTGTGTGTACCAACTCTGTTACACACACTCCGAGAGGAAACTCAGCTCTTTCTGAAATTGACCTAAGAAATCCACTCTCACACACAACATTTATTAGCATGTAAAAGTTTACTGAAGAAATTTGGAAGAGGTTTAAGGATCACACCCAAATATAAAAACATTGAATACTGGTCATTTTATTCTTAAAAGTCCTTTAACCATTACATTTCAGGAACATTTCCACTGACTGATTTCCTGCACTGTCCCTACCTTCACACCTTATTCTTCACACTCACATTTGCTCTTCTTTTTGGTTCTACCTTTAACCAAAGCCCTCTCCCAGTAACCTCCACTTATTTGCCCTTCTTGTTTTAACCACTGCTGACTTTGATTCCTATGCTTCCAGCTTTCACCCTCAGCCTCAACTTCTCACCAAAGTGTTTTCTCAAAAAACAGTGCTCTGAATTATGATGTTAAATGTGAATATGCACAGTATTTTGATAGATAATGTTTCTTTTATAAAATATGAAAATGGAGCACAAAGAAAAATAAAGATCACCTCTGATTTTACCATTTCTAACAGTGTGGTGATTTCTAAAAGATCTAAAAATTGACCTTCCATATGCCCCAGCAATCCCCCATTTAGTAATATACTTGGAGGAACTCAAATCATTCTACAAAAAAGATACCTGTACACGCATGTTTATTGCAGCACTATTCACAATAGTAAACACATGGAACCAATCGTGTTGCCCATCAAAAGTGGATTAGATAAAAAATATGGCACATATACATGAGGAAATATTACACAACTATAAGGAAGGACAAACTTATGGACTTTCCAGCAACTTGGATGGATTTAGAGTTCATCATACTCAGTGATCTATCATAGAAACAAAGAACATTTATATATTGCTACATGAAAGGGATTGGTAGTAGTGGATTGCTGCCAGGGGAATAGGGGAGGCACATAATACTAATAAGGTTGGTTACCTGATCCCAAACCGGGTGAAGTGAGGACCGAACTTCACCTGTATGATGACCACTTATGTACCTAACCCTGAATTGTAGCCCACATCTTTAAAATAAAAATAAATAAATAAGTGATTTTGCCATTTCTAAAGAGATTCTAACATTCAACCTTTCAGCATGTTTTATTTCCTCCCATTATTTATATATATTTTACTTCACATTTATATATGTAGATATTATAACAAAATAGAATACTAGTTAACTGATAGTTTGTTTTATTCACTTAAAATTAACATATATTTAATGCCACAAAATGTTTTATTACTGCATTTATAATGACTACTTAGTATTCAACTATCCAAATATAGCAGTTTATTGGTTTTCTACTATTGTGCATGCAAATTTGTTTTGACATCTTTTAACATAAACAATACTTTGAAATACATTCCCAAGTGTATAACTTTGCTCCACATATATGCACAATGACTTTTAAAGATAAACTCCCAGAAGTGAGATAGCTACATGAAAGGGTATATGTTGTTGTCTTTAAATTGTGCTGCTAAGGACTTTTCAAGCATCCCAACTAGAGATAACCCACCCTATGTTTAATGAGGCCATGTCCTCTAAGCAGAAAGGGACTCCAATGTGTTCCACAGAAGGAATCTGAGCCAAGAGTTATTTATTGTGGTCAAAAAGGGGTTAGACCTTCAAAGTGAATTCCTTTTTTTTGATGACCTAGGAACAGGGACAAGGCATATTTTCATGCATGTTTAATACTTACAATGCTTATAAATTCTCATGGACAAATATATTGCTGCTTCCACTCCATTTCAAAATGCATACACTCATACACACACACACACACACACACACACACACACACACACGCACAGTGTTTTATGTTGGACATGATAGTACATACAGAAGATGCAATTGTTGCTTTGGAGCCACTTGAAAAGCTCCCTTAGTTTAAAGTTTAATTTGAGTTAAAAATGTCTTTTGCTTTCTGAAAAAGTTTGAAGTGTGCAAAAATCACCCTTTCTTCCAGTAACAAATCTAAAAGTGAATTTATACATAGAGATGTGGAGAGGTGTTTGTGTGAAGTGGTACTAGACAATTGTTATCATTGCAGTATCTGTAAGTATCCTTTCAGATGAGTAAAATATTCCCTGTTGTGTCAAGTGCTTCGTAGTTGCATTATATCCTCCCTCCCATTAAAGTACCACTTAGTACAATGGGGCTCAATTAAGCCAATAGAGCTTTGGTGGTCTGAAAGGTAGTTCTCTTCCAAAGTGCTTCATTTACTCCTCTGTGTTAATAATGGATGGTTTTCCCATATTGTGAGTTACTTGGTAGTAAGAGAATATTTTAGGCCTTGCTTACATGGGACAGAAATTGTTATATTTCATCAGCATATTATCAATTCAATTTTTCTACAAAAATGGATTTCATTTTCCTTACTCTTGTCTAAGGACTAATATAAGAATATTATCCTTATGTGGTATATTCTAATGTTTTGTGGAAAAATAATTTCTAGATCTTCCCTGAGAACATTTTATTCTTTTCTCCTGTGTTTTGTCTTTCAGATTGAATCATAAATTTACACGGAATTTGCTATTTTTACCTTAAGTACAACCCTAATATATTGTTGATGTTCACATATTAAATAATGATTATAACAATAAAGGTGTAGTCCCATGAAAACATTATTAAATTTTCCTCTATTTTAGATTTCATGTCATCTTCCTGGTAATATGTGGTAGCTGGATGATTTGTGTGTTATCAAAATTTTAAAATATTTTTCTATCTGATTATACAGGTTTTTTTTTTTTTTTGCAGGGGAGGAGCTAGTTTTTCAGTACTTTCTAACTCTACAGATTTAATTTCTTCAATTTTTCTGTCTAAAGACTGATATGAAATGGTTTTCAATGTTTTAGACATTTTTAGGTTATAATAAGTTTTATGACCCTCTTGGTCCATTAGGTCTATTTTTTCTTAATTATCTTTTCCTCAAGAAAGAGTATAATATTTCATCTTATTGCTTTATCTTGATGGCTAGCACTTTATCCTGCTATACTTTTTTCTCTTTAAATTTAAATTAATGTTATGTACTATTGGTTTTTTTCCATTTGTATTCATTTCTAGCACCTTTAAGTCACAGTTTTTTGTTTACTTTTCTTGACATCTTATCAAACTGTTTATTTTTGCTTTGTAATCGATATTGTATGTAGTCCTTTTAAAATTTTTGCACGTAATGATATAATTTAGGGTAATTTAGTCATTTCCCAAACTTTTGTCTTTAATATAAACTGTGAATTGCTCAATTTCTTCATTCTTCTATTTTATAGTCATATGGTAGTGCATTCTCAAGCTGTGAAACAGGTAACTTGATTCATTTCATCTTTCCCTTACCAGGTTCAGAACCCAGAACAAATTTTTGGGTAGTGGATAGAATTAGTTTCCAGAAATTCTGGCTTAGAATGTCCAAGTGTTCACTGACACCTAGGAATGTTATGTGTTCTCTAAGAACTTGCTCCTGCAAGTGTGGGCCTTGGACCAGGAGATCTGGCATCACCTAGAAAACTGAAATACAGAATCCCTGCTTCCCTCTTCAGACCCTGAATCAGGATCTGCATTTAACAAGATCCCCAGGTTATTTTTATGCACATACCAGTTTGAGAAGTCCCTCTCTAAGGTTTTACTAAGGTTCACTTTTAGGAGAGTTAAATGAGGAGTTAGAGAATCCTATTCTGATCTGGGAACTGAACATAGGCCAAATGTGCACTGGCTAAATATTGAAATCAACATTTCCTGAAGCCAAGATTGAAGTCAAATATCATAATTGTAGAATATCTGCAATACAAAAAGTAAATCTGATATTTTAACAAACTTAGATTGTATGTCAATAATAATTACTTACTTTTAAATATCTGAATTTTTATAATTTGACATTATGATTTAAGAATAATAATTTTCAGCACTGCCAGCTTCTAGATTGCTTCTGTAGGTACTTTGCTATATGTATCCATAGTAAGTAGATGCTTCCTTCCTATTGATACCATTGGAGAAATAAAATATGAATCTTGAAATACTTATGTCCTAAGCAAAATTAAGTATCTCAGAATATTAACAGATGGATTTAAGGTTGTTTGCTTTAATGCTATAGATGTAAGTACATAAATAATTCTTCAAAGATTAGAATTATAATTGTGTCTACTATTTTTCATTTAAATTTTCATAAGCACTATTGACTCAAAAAGTATGTAATATACTTCACAGGGTTTCCTATCTCATTCTTTTTAATATCCTTATTGTCTTCTTAACTACTAATTTAATTTTCTGAAATTAAAAACATTGGTTTCACTTAAAATTAACAGCTTTCAAAGTGCTCATTAATGATTTCATTTTATTCTGGTAACAAAAACTACACAATTAGATATCAAAGAATTGACAGGATTTCAATATAGAAAAACAGAATTTCATCCCAAAGTAGTTACTGAATATCTTTCTATAGATGAAATTAAATATTCAGATATTAGCATAAATCTGAAAAACATGCTTTGTACTCGTGGTTTAGTTACTGATTCTGTAAGATGGTAACATACTGTAATCATATTGTCATTAGTCATGCACAATTTCTAAGTTGCCAGAAATGATATTGAAGCATGCATTAGGCTTAAGATAAAATCATGGAGTCAATTTAGGCTGACTGATAGGCTAAAGCCAAACTTATCTGTTTCCCCTATTCTTTATAGAAACTGTAGTTTTATTATTATGCTTGCTAGCATTGTTTCTTTTTAACATCACCAAGAGTACAGTTTTTTCCATTGTAATTTTTATAACAAATAATTTTGTTGTATATATTTTTACATGTGTGTTAGTTTGTAAATGTATCAAATTTTACTCACTGGGATTTTGAAAAAAGGGAATGGAAATATTTTCTTCAATAAAACAAAGTATAACAAAAATTTCAAAAGAAATATTTTTGTGCTCTACTTTTGTTAATTAAGAAATGTACACTTTTCCCAAACATACGTGTTACTAGAGTGAGTTATTATTCTATAATAACAGTTTTCAGTTATTATTATAGAATAGAATGCATTTATTTATTTATACACATGTACTTTGCATGTTGGCACTAGATGACTTGAATTTGTATCTTTTTTTCAATAGCTAGCATATTGACTTTCCAAAAAAATCTGAAGTTCAACAATTCATGAAATTACATCCAATCTTATACATAGCATCTTAACCATTAAAAAGTATTACTTGAGTTGTCTAAAATTATTCAATTTTCTCAAATTTCCATGGACAGATTCTGAATACTACTTTAGAATTATAGACACAAACATTTAAAAAACACACAACTTAATTATATTTCTTGACAACTCTCAATCCTTTGAGAATAATCTACATTTGTAATTTCTTTTAAAAAAATTTTTATTTTAAAGATGTGGAGTACAATTCAGGGTTAGGTATACAAGTGTTCATTATGCAAGTACCCTTGTTGATGAGGTGTGCCCCCCAATCCCCTAGCAGTTTCCCACTACTGCCAATCACACCCCCTCCCCTGGCAGTTTCTCACTACTGCCAATTCCTTTCTTATAGTATTATGATGATTGCTCAAGGTCCACTTATGAGTGAGAACATGTGATACTCCGTTTTCTGTCTCTGTGGTAGATCACTGAGTATGATAGTCTCTAAATCCATACAAGTTGCTGTGAAGTCCATATGTTTGTCCTTCTTTATGGCTGCATAATATTCCATTGTGTATATTTATCACATTTTTTTAATATAGTGCAGTTTCGATGGGCAGCATGACTGGTTCCATGTCTTTGCCATTGTGAATAGTGCTGCAATAAATATGCATGTGCAGGTTTCTTTTTTTTAGAATGACTTGAGTTCCTCTAGGTATATTCCCAATAGGGGGATTGTTGAGCCATATGAAAGGTCAATTTCTAGCTCAGAAATCACCACACTATTTTCCAAAGAGGTTGCACTAGTTTTCATACCCACGACTTTCGAGCAGAATTCGGCAAGATGTACAAGGAGGACCTGATACCAATCCTATTGATAGTATTCCAGGCAATTGAGAAAGATGGAATTCTTCCCAAATCATTTTACGAAGCTTACTTCACACTGATAGCCAAACCAGGTCAAGATCCAACAAAAAAGAGAACTACAGGCCAATATCCCTAATGAACATAAATACAAAAATTCTCAACAGGATTCTAGGAAATTGGATCCAACGACACATCTCAAAAATCATCCACCATGACCAAGACCAAGTAGGCTTCATCCCCAGGATGCCAGGTGGTTTCAACATCTGCAAGACCATAAATGTAATTAAATATATCAACAGAGGTAAAAACTAGAACCACATGATTATATCATTAGATGCAGAAAAAGCTTTTGATAAAATCTGGCATCGCTTCTTGATAAAAACCCTCAAACACCTAAGTAGAGAAGGAACATACCTCAAAAGAGTAAGTGCCATCTATGATAAACCCACAGCCAGCATATTGTTAAACAGACAAAAATTGGAAACATTTCCTCTGAAAACTGGAACAACACAAAGAGGCCCACTCTCACCCCTCTTGTTCAACATTGTGTTGGAAATCCTAGCTGTATTTTTAATTTCTACTGTTATCATAATTTTAATTGTCAATTGGTTCACTAGTAGACAACAAGGAACAATAATGAGTACAAGTTCAACATGTAATAATCATTGCTATACTAACTAATTAACTAAATCTCTGAGGAAAATGTTATAGATTTCTGTGACAAAGAAATAAAGTGGAATTCTGTGACTAAGCATTGATTTGACAGAGACTCAAGACTCTGTACAAATTGACAAATATCTGAAGCAATTCAATCAATAGAATGTTGATAAAGAAGAATGTGTAAATACCAGTTGGCTGTCAACTACAATGCCAATAATATTAGCTATCTAATGACCAAAAAGAAAAACATCTCATTTATTTTCTTTTTTTAAAATTTTATTTTAAAGATGTGGGGTACAATTCAGGGTTAAGTATACAAATGTTCATTATGCAGGTACCCTTGTTGATGAGGTTTCCCCCTTTTCCCTGGCAGTTTCCCTCAACTGCCAATTCCACCCTCCCATTTTCGATAAAAAGAAATATTTGCACTGGGTATTTAAAATGGATAGACAAGACATTGCTAGTAGTAGGCATTGTGAAAGTGAAATGAAAAGCAGAAAGTAGTGAATCTTAAGCAGTTGTGTCATTAGATGCTCAAGGATTGCCCAGAGACAGTGAAAGTCATCATTTCTTACATAACAAAGAAAAGTAGACAGAAGACTCTGGGTTGTGGTATCTTGACTGAATGCTGAGAATAAAATAAATAATAAAATTTATTTTACCTTTTTATATAAGCTTTGACAGAACAGAGATAATTATAATATAATATGTTAGTTGGTATTTACCCATGGAAATAAATTACAGATGTCAAGATGAATAGCAAAAACAGTGGCCAGTGTGGGGTACAATAAAACCGTAAGGTACTATATTATACAGGATACTATCAACAGTATTTCCAATTTACCTGGCATAAATTCTTTCAATATATATAAGGTGATCAAATTGATATCGATCCTTTTCATCACACTGGCATAAACTATATTCCAATTTGTAGTTAGTTTGGATTTCATGGGTATTTTAGTATGTTTAGAAAAATATGCTTTGTTATATTTAATAAGATATATTTTCCCTAATATGTTATAATTTTCTCTGAAATAATCCTATGCAGTAGATTTCAACAAACATATTTTTATATTGGATCAGGGTCATAACTGCTGTTTCAAGTGTTTTCCTTCTTATTATTAATTAATACTTAATTCTGTCAATACTCTTTTCACATATAGGGAAAGGCAGGACAATAAAAATGAATGTGTAGGTGGCCTGGGTTTCCTCACAAAACTTTGTGTAAAAAAAGGCCCTGAGCTTTCTACCCTCTTAAGCAACAGGGTTGTATCACTACATGGTAGAGTGACTACAAAATTTATTGTCCAAACTGAGACACTTTTGAAAGTGAAAGGGAGTACTATTAATAATTACACCTGGACAAAAGACATAAACCACAACTGTCCTGGGCAAACCAGGACATACGGCCATCCAATTACATGGTGACAGTATAATGATATATAGGTGGGATCTTTCAAGCCTAGATTGTAACTTGGTTTAGGATTTATTTTATTTTACTTTATTTTTATTATTATTTTTTTCTGAGCTAGCATATCTTGCATTGTCTGTGTGTAAGTTCTGCTTTCTTATAGTTAGGCTATTATCAGACATTGTATGGAAATAAACTCCTCTCCATTTTGAAAGAAATATAATCTTTCATCTATTTTAGAAGCTGTTCAGATGTGGATAATAATTTGAAGATGAGATGTCATGTAATATTTTTCTTGCTATTGATGATGAGACAGGAACTTCTGAAGAAGTATGGAAAAAGTGTTTTTCCCTCTAGAATTCACTTTAACAAACTCTCGATATAATTTTAGTTAACATTTTATTAATTTATAATTAATAAAAAGAATAATCTTTTAAAAATCTCTCAAGTTTTATAAGGTGGTCAAATTAAACATATAAAAAAAGGCAGATTCCCTATTCAAGGCATATATCTATTATCTCAGATATTATTCAGTTCTTCTATGACCTACCACTTTTGTCTATCAGAGCTGTCAAATTCTGTCAAAACAAATTTTAAACTATATTTGAATTTATTCCACACTTTATTGCATTTTCAATAGTTTTTGTTTCATATCTTTAAACTATCATATTGTTGACATAACATTGATGTTCTCTCTGTGTGTGTATTTAAGGTTGTTTATATCTTTTTCATGAATTGTGATTTTTTTATCAGGACATAATGTCACTGTGTATCCTTCTTGGTGCTTTTAAACTTATTATTCACCTAATCATATATCCATTCTTGCTTTCTTTTTTCCTTGCATTTGCCTGATACCTTTCTTTGTTCAACCTGTTATTTCCAATACTAAAAAGAATTGCTCTGTTTTAATTGTATTTATTAGTCTGGATAGGAAAAGCTACGTTGCACTAATAAATTAACCCTGACATTTACAAGGCTTAAAAAAAGTTTATTTTTGGCCCTCACTGAGTTCAATTAAGTTTTTTTTTTTTCCTTCCAAACTCAGCTGCCCTTCATTTGTATCCTCAATAATCCAGGCTGTTTTAATCTTGTGGTTCTGTCATGTCAACATGAGGTGTCAGGGCTCACTGTGGCAGGGGAGAAAATGCTGGTGCCCATGCTCCCCTCTTAAATTATTTGGCTCACAGGTTATTGTCTAAAACTAGTCGCATAACTCACATAACAGTTAAAGGACAGAAAATGTAGTCTTCTGACCACCCAGGAAAAAGAAGAGAGCCTAAAATAATGGTGAATACTTTTAATGTCTACAATAATGTGTTTCTTGCACACAAAGTACAGCTTTTTTAAAAAGTTGAATCTTAGGATTGTCATCTTTTATGAAAAGAGTCCATTCTGTTCACAATTGGTAGAGTGAATGGCATGCTTGGTTTTACAAAGCAATTTTGTTTCCTTAACTTATATTGCTTGAAAATCAAGTGGCTATTTTATCTTCTTTTTAATCTGGAGGTTTTATTTTTACTTTCCATCCTATTAGTCTTTATGTTTTCCTTTTCCTGTTTCTATATGTAATCAGATTTATGTATTTCCCTTAATGTCTGGAGACAACATACCCAATTGCTCTGCCATAATATTTGGTATATTGATTATCTGCAGCTGCCTTAACAAAGTACCACAAATGGGGTGACTTAAATAGCAGAAATTTATTATCTCACATTTCTGAAGGCTAGAAGTACAAAATTAAGGTGTCTGCAAGGTTGATTTCTTCTGAACTGTGAGAAAGAATATGCTTCATATTCTCACCTAGATTCCTGTGGTTTGCTAGTGACCTTTGGTATTCCTTGGCTTATAGACACATCACAAAGATCTCTGACGTCTTTTGACATAGCATTCTCTCTGTGTGTATGTCTGTGCCCATATTCCCCCTTTTAATAAGGAAACAAGTTATGTTGGATTAGGGGACAACCTTACCCCAGTATGACCTTGAGAGGAGAGATTTTCAGAAGCTGGCTAGACAGATGGACAGGAGGGTATCCAGGAGAAGTAACACCTGTGGAAACATCCCTCCACCACCCCTGGTATATAACTAGCATTTGAAAATGTGGTTAATGTGGTGAAGGACATTCTCTTAAGCCAGGATGTTTTGTTCAAAGAGGCTTTTTGCCATTGAGACGCAAGCGCAATTGCTTAACTAAGTGCCCTAACTTGACCTAAACTTATTATATATCATTAGATCTTACCCCTGCCACCCCCAGCATGTAATAATCAAGATGGAGTAACTTTGGATGAGGGCACATGTGCAGTAAAGACAGTTAAGAGGTTGAGAGGCAGGTAAGATGTAAATAAGAAAAACTCCCCTAGAAGGGAGAGAGAAAAACTCAGAACAACCCCCGCCACTGCCAGTAACCCATTTCAGTGCCCTTCTCTTCTTGAGAGCTTTCTGTTGCTTAATAAACTCATCCCTTGGCGTCCACATTCATTAATTTTCTTGGTCGTGAAACAAGAACTTGAGGATCTAAACGGACAATGCAGTTGAAAATTCCTGCTACAACCTTATCTTAACTAATGACATCTTTAACAACTCTATTTTCAAGACAATTATATTGTGGGGGTTAGGATTTCTAGGTATGACTTTTGGGGATTAGAATTCAACCCATGACACTTGGTTTCCACATGTTTGATTTCAGTGTTTTTCTCTAGTCACATTAATGAGGTAAGTCTTTTAAAATAATTTTACTTTGTCCTTCTCCCTACCACCTGTTGTCTGCTTTCCTTGCCTTGGATAGATCAGTGCTTTAATAGGATAGCCTTTATCTTTGAGTGCTTGTTTAGTATTTATACAATGTATTATTAGTCTACCCTTACCCATGTAGGTTTTGTGTTTGATATATAATACACATAGGCGTAATCATGTGTACATGTATATTTATACATATCAAAGTTCTTTATTCACTGCTATATCTTTTATACTGTGTTGTTTCTCATAATGATGTTTCCAATTAGGATTATGTGGAAGTTGGTAATTTGTAAATTGGTTACAAGATTTTTTTTTGCCTGAATTTTAGTAGCTGTATATTCTGAACTTTTACATATCCCCAAACATTTTACGTTAGTCGCAAAAGATGAATGATATCTTGATAAAACATTAGTTGTAGCCTTTTCCCGTTGGAAGTTTCTGTAGTTGCTAATCCACGATTTGATACCTTGCAAAATGCCAGATTAAGAGCCTAGAAAAAATATTTTTTTTCAATTGTATGCATCTTGTTTTTCTTCCTTGCAGCTTGTATGATTTTTCTTTATCTTTAGAGTTTGGGAATATTGCTACTATATGTCTGGGAGGTTCTCTGTCCCCTTAATATAACCTGGAAGTTAGTGAGCTAGTGAGCCAATCAGTCTGAAGACTCAGAACATTCTTCATCTCAGGGAAATTTTCCTCAAACACTATTTTAGGTTATTGCCTTACCTTTATCTCTACCTTTTTTTTTTCTTTCTGAATTCCTGTTGTTTAAATGTATGGACTTTCAGATCTACCTTCTAAGTCTTATTTAATTTCCCTTATGATTTTCATTCCTTTATAAATTTTCTCTGAGCACTGGAAAGTCTCTCACATGTGAGAACTCATAAGTGATTATTCCTTCAAGTTATTTATCGAGTTTTGCTATTTTAATTTAACTGATTTTATCATTTGTATTCATATTTTCAACGAATCTTACATTGTTTCTGTTTAGCTCAGCGTAAGTTCTGTTTGTTTTTTTTCTCTCTGGGGCCCTTTAGATCAGTGGTCTCCAACCTTTTTGGCATCAGGGATGGGTTTCAGGGAAGACAATTTTTCCAGGAAGGAGGAGAGGGGAAAGGAGACTGGGAGGTATGTCCGGGGGATGTGGGGGGTGTGGAGGTGGGGGATTGGTTTCCAGATGATTCAAGCACATAACATTTATTGTGCACTTTATATTGTTATTACACTGTAATACATAATGAAATAATGATACAATTAATCATTTTTAAAAAAAGAGGATGGATGGAAGTGATAAATAAAATAATGGGTGGGCCTTCACTGATCTGACAGGAGGCAAAGTTTGCCAACTGCTCACCTTTTGCTGTGTGGCCTAATTCTTAACAGGTCACTGTCTGGTAGTGATCTGTGGCCTGGGGATTGGGGGGTTGAGGACCCCTGCTTTAGATGATAGCCCTTTAGCTATTTTTACTTTTTGTCTGACCAAAGCTGACCAAGTTGCATTAACCATGTTTCTACCTTCTATGCACTTGATACTTCAACATCAGCCTTACATGCATAGGTCAGACGTGCCTTATTTTGAAAAACACAATCATGTGTCAGAGTCACCTTGCATTGGTCTCCTTACTTTCTCATTGCCCAACACCTCCTCTAGAGGAATCCTCCTCCAGAGGGTGTGCTTTTCAAATTCAGACCAGCCAATTCAGAACCCACACCCTCAGACACCTCCTCTCACAATCCAGGCTTCTATTCTTCTGCCCTAATAACCTCAGGGCCAGGTAACAGACTCCTAGAAACAGCCCCTTTCTCCCAGAGCAGGCTAAAATCTTTCAAACTAGCCAGCCTTAAACCTGCTTACCCTATCTTCCCTTCTCATGGAAACTACACTAAAAAAATCTTGCCCACAGTTTCTTTCTCTCTCTCTGCTTCATGACAAACTCTAATGCTTCTACATGTGGCCCCTTGTGATGCGGTATGCAATCTTCCTGGGAATTGTGAGTAATAAACTATCATCAATGACAATCATCTCTTAATCTGTTGGCCTTACTATATTTCAAATTTGTTATTAATATACTGTACTGTTGGCTCTTGAAGAACATGGGTATTAGAGGTGTTGACACCCCTGCACAGTAAAAAACATCTGTATATAACTTTTGACTTCTTTGGGACTTCATTATTGATAGCCTATTATTGACTAGAATTTTTGTCAATAGCATATACAGTTGATTATCATATAAACAGACTAGTATCTAAAAATATTTTATGCATTCATGAGGTGCCTAATTTTTCCTTAATTTTTTTTGATATTTCTATGCTATGCCATTCATCTGCAAGTTTTTTTCAAATTGTCGCAAATCTCCAAATTTTTTCCAGTGCCTTTATTGAATAAAAATCAACATGTAAGTGAATCCACCCCATTCAAACACACGTTTTTGAAGGGTCAACTATACTTCAAAACACAAGTATAGGTGTTGCAGCTTACCACACGTGCTGGCTATCTTTCATGTCTGTGTTGTTGATGGCGTTAGTCTGTCGGTCCCTTGCCAATGCTTCAGTTTTTGTCCCGGTCTCAGAAGAAAGCAATTGTTGGCACATCCACTCAGTTCTCAAAAGTTGTTTTGTGATCTGGTACACACACTACCCTTTCACAGGGCCACTGGCACCTTGTCTGCAGACATCTGTTGCTCTCCATGTTTCACACTCTCTCTAAGATCTGCTACTCTCAGAATAGCTTTCCTTATTTCAGCAGTTTGTTTTGTGCTTGTCTGCATCACTGCTCAGAGAACTGCATCTGGAACTTTCTATGTGCTATATACACCTGAGCCTCCAAGGATTCTAGTAGCCCCTTGACTTTGGCTGCGTGAGGCAAACAGTTTAGAGTTGTGAGTAGAGAAGAAGAGGGTCATGTATAGAGTGCCATACTTTGACTCTGGAGCCATACTGACTAGATTCAAATCCTAGCTGTGTTAGTCACTAACTGTACGACTTTGGTCACACAATATAAACTCTCTGTACCTTAGTTGCCTTAGTTTCCTCATTTGTAAAATAGATGTAATGCTCATAATAACACTTTCTACTTGAGTTTGTTGTGTAAGTTATTATATTTAAATAAATAGGTGTTGGTTATTGCTGCTCTCATTTTAAAATGTCATCACAATTTCCTAATGAAATATAAGGACTTAATACAGAGAACAATTCTTGGTACCTGGCAAGTTTTCCTCTAGCAGGGCTATCAACACCTTCTGAGTAGATCTAAGGAAAGAAAGGAAGAGAACAAATTTCTACTATCTTAATCACCAAATTTGAGAGAATTAGAAGGTTCATGGCTACGATGACGGGAGATAAAACTTAAATCTCTAATTATTTGTTTGCTCTTGCTCTTATATATTAGATACATTTGTTTTGAAAGCAGATCTAACATTTTTAAATGAGCAAAGGACATGAATGAACAGTGTATGGAAGAATAAAAAGAAAATAGTATAAGCAACAAAAGAAATAATGTTGAACCTCAACTAAGGATTGGGGACTGTGGGAAACCAGGCAGGCCTTGGGATCTTGGTGGATTATTTGGATGACATGTATTTAGAAAATTTGAAATAGACATAAATGAATGGGAGAATAAACAAAATCAGTTATCCCACAATGTAGAAACAACAATTGTTAGCATTTTAGTCAATTACATTCTCAATTTTAAAAATTTGTTTGTTATATACACTTTACATGGCAATGTATGCAAAGTATTTTGTAACAATTTTTTCACCTAATATGGCACCATGAGCATATTTCATGTTGCTAAATATAATTTGAAAACTATTATCTGGGTATATTATCTCTTTGTTTGGATTTAACAAAACATACTTAGTCATTTTCCTATTGATACATGCTTATTAGTTCCAAATTTTCACTAGTTAAAATAAGTCTGAGATTGATGTCTTTGCATTTTTAAATTTTCTTTCTCAAATTTTGTAAGAGAAATCAACTTGAACTAGCCTAAGATAAAAAAGGAAAGGAGAGTGGTAGCAGAATTTATTGAAAGTTTACGGGGTATCTAACATTCACAAAATTAAAGCTAACATATGGCTATTATTTTTTAAACTGTTAAATTGAAACTTTTTAAAAAATTATAATATTCAATGTTGGCAAAATATGTTGAAAGAGACAACCTCAGTCAGTCTTGGGGTATGGAAGAGATACAGTAGAATAGATTTTTGGAAAAGAAACTGGCAATATTTTCGAGTCTTCAAAAATAGTATTTCTAAAGTAATTTTATGCAATGATTCTTTTTGTAATCTAAGAGTATGGACTCAAATATTTCTGTAAGACTACTTGTAGTATCTATTTCAAGGAAAGTTATCTATCTAGTCCTCCCCATTCTGCTTCTATTCAATTAGAATTGCCTGCAGTGCTTACAGGGAGGTACTCTCAGCCTGAAAATGTCTATATCACTTTGCTTCTCCTTTGTGGCTTAATTGCCCAAGGACACCTGATGGAAACTGGATCAGAGATTTCCAAAAGTTTTGCAATATTGAAATGAGAGACATGGTGACTGCCATTGTTGGCAGCAAAATAATTTTAAAAGCAACAGTCTAATAGGAAAAATTCTGTGGAATTCTTCTACCAAGATCCCAAGGGCAGCAGAGGTTCCCACAGTCCTCAGTCTTCTTAGTTGAGGTTCAACATTATTTCATTCATAGTTTGTATCTTTTTATTCTTCCACGCACTGTATCTAATGTGTAAGAACAGGAGCAAACAACTAATTTAAGATTTGGGTTTATATCTCCAAGTTATCTGCAGCCATGAACCTTCAATCAGATTTGGTGATTAAGATGGTCTCTTAGTACCTTCTTTCCATAGGTCTGCTCAGTAGATGTTTATGTCCTGTTACAGTTAAAACTTGCCAGTTGGCAAGAAAGTGTTCTTTTTGTTATTTCTTTGCATCTCATTGAAAAATTGTGACTATATTATAGAATAATGCAATAGCTAACACTTGCATAGTACTTTTAATGTTACAATTCATGCAACAAATGTATGAAGTAGGAACTATTATTATCACATCAATTTTAAATGAGAAAAACTGAGGCACCGAGAGTTCAAGTGGTATGATTAAAGTTGCACACAGCTAGAATTTTAACCTAGTCAGGTGGTTCCAGAATCTAAACTTTTATTTCTTATTGCATGTGGTCTCTTGTAATAAAGTAAATTTGCTTATGTGAAGAAGTTTTACAATTTTTTATATACTAAAATTCTATTAAACACAGTTTTATGTATTGACCATTGAAAAGAAAATCAGGCAATATGTTTTCTTTTTGAAAATTTAAAATTTTCTCGTTTGTTAAGGAGTTTCTAGGCTGAAGGTTTTCTGGGCTATGAGGCAGGGCTATAGAGCAAAAGCCCAGGTTCTCATCACATGACATGTGACAAGTCATTTAAATGTTAAAGTCATATTTCTTACCTGCAAGATAAATATATCTACCTTATTTACTTGCTGAAGTTATCAAAGATATCAGATGAGATAGTTCATGGAATTGTTTTGTGATTTATAATATCTTCTAAAATTTACACTGGTATTATTAACGTTTTTGAGCCTTTGGGAGGAAATTGCATAGCTTTATTTATTTGGGGAAAAGTTTGAACAATTTGTTTTCAGATAGTAAATACCATTTTTTATTTAAAATGACAGAAAAGTAGAAAAGCATTATGTTAGGACTAAGGAGAAGAGTTCAGGAGGTTAACACAAAAGTGAAAATAAAAATATGATTCTTCTTCACCCTGCTCATTGGAAATTGTGATGAAAAGTCAACAAAGGTAGACAGAAACAAAGACATTGGGAGAAGTTATTTTTGTATGCCAGAAGATGTTCTATTTCCTGTCTATATTTTCAGGGCTACTTTGGATTCCATATGCATAAATGATGACAGAAGATTTCACTTTGAGTGGAATCTCTAATTACTTGCAAAACCTTATTTCGCTTAAAATAAATTAAGAGAACATACTTCTTGTGGTGGCTTTGAATATTTTAATAAAGTAAAAAATGTATGTTAATTACTCTGCTATCTGTGAAATATTTTAATTTAAGCAACTTTTTCCTTCTACCTCAAAATACCATCAACTGCATTTTTTTAATTGTAAATAATTGGATGCTCTTTAGTTGCCATCCTGTTCATTGTCTTGCAACATTTGACACTTTTGATCATCATCTACTTGAAATTTTTTCATTCCTTGGATTCTGCTTCCCCCTGAGATTTATTTTGTTTTTCTCATTGGCTATTTTCTACATATGCCTTACGAATCGAGGTGTCAGCTGGTTATGCAGTTATCCTTCTACCCGCTTGCCCTGGATGATCTCGTGCACTGTTATTGATTCCTTGCAAAGAAAATTTCAACACATTTTGTACAATTTCTTTACTTTTCTTATTTGATAAAATTGTATTTATTTTTTCAGTGTGTGGACATTTTAATCAAAATTTTAGCATTAAAATAAAAAAATAAATATACCAATACATTGAGATTATTATATGTTTTAGGTATAGTTTTAATTGACCTTCTTAATTATTATACACTTAAAAACCTAGTGAGAAATTTTATTGTACTGATGGAAACCATCCAAATGTAAACTAAGTGAGGTATTGTTTTAAATGATTCAGGATGTGTTCTATATATGTGCTAAAGATTTTCCTTTGCTTTGCATTTTTAGTCAAATAGATGATCCATGTTTTTGTTGAATGAAAATAATTGTTTTCCTTTTTATAGTCTACGATGAATTCATAGTCACAATCTAAAAGTCCTGATGATCTGCTAATTGCATTCTAAAAATATTTTCCAGAATTAAGAACTTTGGTTCTAAAGCTCAAATAGCATCCTGAAAGGTGGTTTGTTATTTTTTACAGCATTGTTTACAATAATTCTTTTATTTTTCTGACTTGACCTCACTCTATTCTTAGTAACTTTTTGTCTGCAGGATTTCTTCTGGTAATTTTAGTTTATACTAGACATCACACACCACCTTCACGACCCTTGTTTCTCCACTATAGCATAAACATTCAACAGATGCAAAATCTAAGATTAGATAAGCAGCTGGTAGAGAATTACTTACAATTATAGAAATTTCTGAATTAGAAACCTATTTTTAGGCAGTCACACTGTTGAGTAATGAGAATTTGACACCAAATGAACAGGCTTCAAGAATCAACTCTGCTACATCTTAATGTAGTTTAACCTCAGTTTCTTCATCTGTCAAATAGACATTTCACAAATGATTATTTAAAATACTTTGAGGATGATGCATAAAGGATTTCGTTTGTTTGAAAAAGGTGAGTATATCTGAACATTCCTAGTCTTAGGATTTAGAGTTGGGCCACATGGTAAAGCACTATGACATTTAACCTATGTTAATATTTAATATGACAATTACAATAATATTAGCACGTTGTAGATTGTCATCCCTAATGAAGTCACAAGTAAATTTATTGTTCTCCTAATATATAATTATTTTTAAAAATAAATGTGAAATATATGGACTTGAAGACATGTAGTCCAAATCTTAGAGCAAGTTCCAATGAAAAGTGACCCAACAGGGAAAAAATAAAGAGAGAATGAACTTAGGCAGCAGTTAAACATTTATTGAAGACGTACTGCTGTGTGTAAAGTATTTTGAACAGAGTGGGCTATAGAACACAAGAGTTTTCTGAAACAGGTGAGTTGAATCCTTACCTTCTGGAAATATACAAATTGATAAATGGTTAATTATCTATTGTTTGAATCATTAATTCAACAGTTAGGTTTTCTCAACCATCATTTATCTGCTAGGCACTTGACTGAGTACTCAACATCAGTCAAATGGTCAGTATTTTGCTATATCTAATATGTGATTTTTGCTATAGTAGAGTAATTAGAAACCAACTATCAGATCTGCAAGCACTAAGATAAAATGTAATAGATGCCTCTCTAGTAAATTTGTAATGGAGAAGTTCTTTGAACCACCTAGACAATTGACAACAACCATTTTATATTTCTTTAACAGTAGAAGGCAAAGTTATATGCACACGTTTCTGTTGGGATTTGAGGCTTATAAAACGTACACTTTATTTGTGTACAAGCTGTCAAACAATTGAAACATAAGACATAAGAATCAGCCGCTCCGTGGCTCAGCCTGTAACCCCAGCACTTTGGGAGGACGAGGTAAGTGGATTGCCAGAGCCAGCGGGTTCGAGACCCTCCTGGCCAACTTGGCGAGACCTCATCTCTACAATAAATCAAAAATTAGCTGGGCATGGTAGCTCGCACCTGTAGTTCCAGCTCCTTGGAAGGCTGAGGCAGAAGGATGGCCGGAGCCCAGCAGGTCGAGGCTGCGGTGGCCGGGAGCGGCCCCTGCACTCCAGTCTGGGCGATGGAGTGAGACTCCAACTCAAAAAAAAAAAAAAAAAAATCAGACCGGGCTTGGTGACAGCCTGTAATCCCAGCACTTTGGGAGGCTGAGGCAAGTGGATTGCCTGAGCCCGCGGGTTCGAAACCAGCCCAGGCAAATTGGCGAGACCTCGTCTGTGCAATAAATAACTAAATAAAAAAAATTAGCTGAATGTGGTAACACACGCCTGTAGTTCCGGCTACTTGGAAGGCTGAGGCGGAAGGATCGCCGGAGCCCAGCAGGTCAACTCTGGGGTGGCCGTGAGTGTGCTACTGCGACAGACTAGGCGGTAGAGTGAGACTCCAACTCAAATAATAATAATAATAATCATGTAGGTAAAGATCTGTATGCCAGCTTTCTTTTTCTTTCTTTCTTTTTTTAAATTATAACGATATGGGTACAATTCAGGGTTAAATATACAAATGTTGATTATGCAGGTACCCTTGTTGATGAGGAATGCCCCTCCCTCCCCTAGCAGTTTCCCTCAACTGCCAATCCCATCCCTTCACTGACAGTTTCCCACTACTGCCAATCCCTTTCTTATAGTATTATAATTGTTGAAGGTCCACTTATGAGTGAGCACATATCATACTCTGTTTTTTGTTTCTGTGACTGATCACTGAGTAGGATCAACTCAAAATCCATCCAAATTGCAGCAAGGTCCATATGTTTGTCCTTCTTTATGGCTGCATATTATTCCATTGTGTGTATGTATCACATTTATTTTTCAAAAGTCATAAACATATGGCTTAAATCTGTAGGTAATTAGGTTTCCTAACATTTCTCCTTTTGCAGGCATCCACTCCAAACTGGAGGCTTCTTTGCCTTCACTGGAAGTCCCGGAGTGGTAAATTCCATCACTATAGACCTACCACAACAGAGAAGCAGATCCTGGAGCATTCTGATGACAGGTTCTCAGAAGGAGAGAAACCAGAGGAAACAGTATCAGGCTAGCTCTGTTCTGTTTAAATTCACTAGTTAGTAAAGTCATCTACTCTCTTGGAAATGAAATTTCTCTGTCTTCCAAAAAGTTTGAGGAGATAAATGGTTTCTCCTAATGTTACCTCATAGTCCTCCATGCCTTTGAGTGTGATACATAAGTGATTTTGTTACTTTGAAAAAGGTGAGTGTATTTGAACATCCCTACTCTTTTAGAATTTAGAGTTGAGTCCATGAGTCCAAGATAGACTTTCACATTTTTATTTTTCAAAATTATATTATTTCAAATGTGGGAAGACTGTAATATGTGATAAAACATTTTATAGATAAGGAATTTTTTTATTTTTTATTTTTTATTTTTATTTTTTATTTTTTTATTTTTTTATTTTTTATTGTGATATTGAGGGGTACATTTAAGGGTTAGGTACACAAATATATCTCATTCAGGCACCCTTGTTTGTAAGAAGTGTCCCCCCAACCCCAGACAGGTATTTACTGCCATTAATTGCTTCCCCTATCCCTCCCACCCCCCCATCGTTTCCCACCACTGTCAGTCATTTTCTTGTGGTAATACGTTGGGTGATCAAGGTCTACTATATGAGTG
>CAUYQG010090635.1:0-22351 GCA_963574415.1 Tarsius wallacei | reverse complement strand
CCTCGTCCAAATGTGAAAAGAAGTTCACTTTAATAAACCAGAGGGGAGAAAAATGATGCTGCCAGGATCCTGGTAAACTCGGGAAGGAGCAGAGAATACAGAGCAGCACACATCGTAAAACCACAAACCCTGTAACCTCTTTAGAGTCCCACCGCTCTTGTATTTTGTCCCCAGGCTGGGGAGAAAGGCCATCAATGGGGGAGCAATTTCTTTAACAGATCTCTAAGAGCAGAGCTGAGCAGAAATTAACTCCTTCGCGGGGCCGGACGCCGGCCTGTCCCCGGGGCCGGCCGCCCGGGAAGCAGGTGGCTCCAGGTGAGCGAGGCCCAGGTCCCGGGGCCGCCTTTGTTCCCCCGGCTCTGCGCAGGGAAGCCCGCGGCGAGCGCCAGCGCCCCCGTGTGGCCGCGGGCGTCCCTCGCGCCCAAAGCGCGGGCGGGCCGAGCCCCGGGCGTGTGGGTGCGGGGCTGGCGCGAACCTGGCCCGCCGCGCCCGGCCCGGTCTCGAAGTCGCTCCGGCGGCGCAGGTGTTGAGCGATCGAGGGCGGGACGTAGGTGCCGCGGGAATCCCGGCGCTTGCCTGAGCACGGCTGGGTGAAGGGTCTTGCCCCAACGGCTGGGGCTCGGGACCTGGCGGGGGCGTGGGGTGGCAGCGGCCTCTGCCTGGGCCTGGCGTGTGCCCACCCCGAGCTGCTTCTCTGTCCACAGGGAGGCGGCCCCCCATGTCCAGCTTTGGAATCGTCTCTTCACCAGGCTCTGCAAGGCTGAGAACCACCCCTGCGCCAGCTCCCAACTTCCAACTTCTGGTTAGGACTTCTGGCCCCACAGTTCACTGGGGCTCCCCTCCCCTCTGGGCTGCCCTCTTTCGAAGGCCACCACACCTCTATTCCTCCTAGTCTTACTGCAGCTTCCCTGGAAAGTGACCTTTAGAATTCTGGGCAGCTTGCACCTCTGGTCTCTTCTCTGCCAGCCTCCCGCCCAGAAGTGGGGACCACCATCCTGATCTTTCATCAGGCCCCTCCGAGCTTTGTGGGTTTCCCATTTGCAGGAATCATGACAACTTCCCTGTTAGCTTGATGGTGCTTGGTGGTGGTAGTGCTTGGTGGCTGACATTTATTGGGCGCATACTACATCCCAAGAGACTGTGATTATGGCCTTTAGTGGATATCACATTTCTTTTTTTTGAGTTGGAGTCTCACTCTGTCCCCCAGACTGGAGTGCAGTGGCCGCTCCCGGCCACTGCAGCCTCGACCTGCTGGGCTCTGGCGATCCTTCCGCCTTAGCCTTCCAAGTAGCCAGAACTACAGGCGCACGCTACCATGCCTGGCTAATTTTTTTGATTTATTGTAGAGATGAGGTCTTGCTTGCCCAGGCGGGTCTCGAACCCGCGGGCTCAGGCAATTCACTCACCTCAGCCTCCCAAAGGCCCGGGATAACAGGCTGAGCCACCCGAGCCCGGCTTGATATCACATTTCAATCACAAGGACGCTGTGAGGTACTCCTTTGGCCTCCATTTTACAAATTGCCATGGAAACAGAGAGCTCATCTAAGTCCACAGAGGCAGGAGAGAGGCGGCCTGATTTTGGAGCCTGAGTACGCTGCCAGTGTTCCCCGAGTGGGTAGATAGGTCCAGGGAGGGGCAATGACTTCAGCTGATGAGTGGGAATGTAGGCTGATGGGGCCTATTCTTCTGATCTTTCCAGAGAAGTTGGCCATCCCATTCAGATGATCAGTGGCCCAATTTTTGGAAGCTGCCTCCCTTTTTAGTGGGCCTGTGGGTCTGCGGGTTACATTCTTGCTGTCTTAGAGTGGCCAAGAACACGGGATCTGGTGTCCAGCTGCCTGCAATGGGCATTACACCTGACCCTTCTTGTCACATTCTCACCTGGAAAATGAAGCCACACGAATACCTGCTTAACAGACTCTGTGCTGATTGAATGGAATACTCGACTATCCTTGATTCCAAGGCAGAGTGTGTGGTTCATGGCGAATGATCAGTACATGTTGGCTGGTATTATTATGTCCAGAGAAGAGGTGTCCGGACCTCCATCTCTGTAGCCCTATCCTGCCCCTGGCCTTATTTCGTGGTCCTTTGCTCTGTGGCCTTGGGCAAGTCACTCAGATCTTCTGAGCCTCTGTGTCCTTTTTTGTAGGCTGTGAATATTAATCATCTTCAAAATTCACCCCTAGTAGTCTTGATTTCAGTGGCAGCTCAAGCTGAGGCAGAGCACTGGCTCACTTTCTTCTAAAGGTCCTCTCAGGCCAGGCACATGGCTCCCCTGTAATCTAGCACTTTGGGAGGCCGAGGCGGGAGGCTCACTTGAGGCCAGGAATCCAAGACTAGTCTGGGCAACAGAGTGAGACCTCTTCTCCACAATAAATCAAAAAATTAGCTGGGCACAGTGGCTCATGCCTATAGTTTCAGCTACTTGGGAGGATGAGGCAGAAGGATCGCCTGAGCCCGGGAGGTTAAGGATGCGGTGAGCTGTGATCTGAGCTACAGATGGAAACAAAGCTGAGAGGATTGTGTGTCACTGTTCTCCAGCCCGGACAACAGAGTGAGACTCTGACTCAAAAATACAAAATAAAACAAAATAGTCCTCCCAGCATCATGTAGAAATTCATTCCAGTGTTGGCACATCTTGGCATTCAGCAAATTTGTCATTTTATCCAACTGAGGCATCATATGCTTTGAATTCCCGTTTGTCCCATCCTCTGTGGACAAAGAAAGGATCCTTTCATTTTCTGTGTAAAAATCCTCTGTGTGCTTCAAAACAAGAATTAAGACAATTGGTACCCTCATCTCCTCCAGATAAGACAAGACACCACTTAAGGACACAGCTGGATTCGAGTTACCCAGTTTAACCGATAAAAGTACAAGATACCAGGTTAAATTTGAATTTCCATAAATAATTTTTTTAGTATAAATATAATCCCTATGTTGCATGAACAAATGTTGCATGGGACGTACATATATTAAAATTATTGACTGTTTCTTTGAAATTCAGATTAACTGAGTATTCTGTATTCAATATGGCAACCCTACACTGAGTAGAAGCCACACTCACAGGTTGATTGATCCAGACAAATCTAAGGGGCATTCTTCCCAGAAATCATTGAGAATGAATGGCCTTCTCCTCCTGTTCTGGACCTGTGCTGCAAAAGCCCCTTAAGTATTGGGGGACAGGCTTGACCTGAAACTCTGTGATGTTTTCCTTGGGGCTGGGTTCCAGGGCCACTGTTTGGCAACTCGGGCCTGTTTCATAGTGATTAATTCATGTATCAACAGAGCAATTCTAATATTTGGTGATAATTATAATCATCTGTTATAAAGCCATGTTTCCTCTTGAGTGAATAACCCCTAGCATTGAGCCTGCACTGTTGGGAATGGTATGATTTTGGTTATCAAACGTGTAGTGAAGTGTGCAGCTGTGGTCAGTTCCCTGGGTAGGGTCTTCCACAATGGACTCCATGAGACCCCAATCATTTAAGGCATCAAACGGTTTCACCAGGAACCAGACAGAGCAGTCACTACCAGCAAGTCCTTGACAGCCGGTCTCTGGCACCTGCTCTCAAGAGGAAGCCTGGCCACCATCTGTTTCTCGGAGCCCAGGGACCATGTCACCAAGGAATGGTGAATGATCTGCCTTCTTGCCCAGGGGGGTTAGTGTGGGGATCTGGGAGGGACTGGCCACGAGGCCTACGATGGCAGCTATCTTGGCCACTGTGGCCCCTTCCCCCATGCCCTCCCATCCTATGGAGAGGTGGTAAGTAGAATGGAACCCTTGCTTCAAGATGGAGGCACTCTAACCTCCAGAGACAAACGTGTCCTGCCACTGTTCACTTTTCTGGCTCTTTGCAGTGCCGGAGCCTGCTCCTCTACCTGGCTCTGAGCCTCAAAGCCTGCTTGCTGCTTGATCCTGCTGGGGTCCTAGGTATTTCACATGACCGGCAATTCCTCCGTCAGTCATCTGCTGTTGGTACCAACCCTGTGCCTGCCCAAGGAATCCCAGATCCACCTGCCTGCCCTCCTTTCCTTGCTGCCAGCTCCCTGTCATGTCACTCTCCATATCTGGACTAAGTTCGCCTATCATCCCACAGGTAAGTTGGGTGGACTTTGCTTTCAGTCAGATCTGGGTTCCCACAGCAGCTTCTCTGACCAGTTCTACACTCGGGCAAGGTTACTGAGCCCCTGTGTCTGGGCCTCAGTAGCTGCCTCTGTTTTACAGATGGCATATTCATTTCCTACTGCTGCTATAACAAATTACCACAAAGGCAGGGGCTTAAAAACAACCATTTACTATCTCAAAGCTCTGCAAGTCAGAAGTCTGGGTGGGCCGGACTGAAATCAAGGTTGTCAACAGGGCTTTGTTCCTCACTGGATGCTCTGGAGAGGAATCCACCTCTTTCGAGCTGTTGGCAGGGTTCAGTTCCTGCAACAGCAGCACAGAGCTCAGGTCCCGCTTTCTTCCTGGGTGTCAGCTGGGAGCCTCTGTCGGCTCCTTCCCTCCACTTTCGAAGCCAGCAAGGACATCGCTAGTTTGACTCGCCATCTGAATCTCTCTGACTTCTCCCTCTGCTGTATCTCTTCTGCTTCCAGCCAGTTCTCTGCTTTTAAGGGCTTATTTGATTCTACTGGGATCCAGCCAGACAACCTCCCTGTTTTAAGGCAATTTTAATTCCAACTGCTAAGTCCCTTTTACCAGATTTTGGGGGTTAGAATATGGATGTCTTTGGGGGGCACTATTTTGCCTATTGCAGATGGTGGTAACGATGTTGGATGAAACAAGGTGTATTACTTTCCCAAAGCAAGGCAAACCAAGGGACTTAAGATAATAGGAATTTATTGTCTCACAGTTCTGGAGGCTAGGAGTCCCAAATCAAGGTGTCCACAGGGCTATGCTCCCTCTGAAGTCTTGGAAGAGAATCTTTCTCCCCTCATGAGGCTTCCAGTTGTTACTGGCAGCCTTGGCATCCCCTAGTTTGCTGCTGCAGTCCGTCAGCCACTTCAATCACATGGTGTTCTCTCTGCATGTCCAAGGCCAAACTTCCCTCTTGCTGTAAGGACACAAGTCGTGCTGAATTAATGACCTCATCTAAACTTGATGACCTCTGCAAAGATCCTGTTTACAAATAAGTTTACATTCATAGATACTAGGGGTTAGAACTTCCACAAATATTTGGGGGGTCACCATTGAACCCCAAATGCAGGCAATGCTGGAAAAGCCCTTAGCACAAAAGTGATCTCTGGCCAGGTTAATAAACAGTAGCAGCTGGCAACGCACAAGTCAGGTCTCAGGTCCTCCCTGGGTTGTGGGGGGCATGGACCAGGATAGCAAATGCGTGTGTGACTGAAGCTCGGAAAAGCACGCTTCCTCTGGCCTTCCTTCCTGACTGTCCCCTTATCATCTGTGTCAGCTTCACCTCTGCCCTTTACTCAGCCTGGACCCCCACCTGTGGAGCCCTCTCCTTCTCCCAGGCTGTCCAAACCCACGTCTTGACCACTCTTCAAGTTCCACTTGCCACCGCCTCTCACTGCCACACCCACTGGCAAGGCCAGTGAAGGATGGAAAATGGTCTGTGCCGCTCGGCCGGCTGGAAACGGAGCCTGTCTGTTAGGAAATGCAGATAGAAAACTCAACTCTGCCGGGGAGACATGAGTGCTGACTCAACGACTGCAAGGTTCGAAGAAGAACAATTTTCCAGGCAAGAAATTGCATCACTGCCTACCTCAGTTCAATAACAATCCTTCTTGTAAACATGAACTGCTCTTCCTAGAAAGAAAAACAAGAACATCCAAACACTCCTGCCAAGTTAGCCTTCCAGGGACCATCATTCTTTGGGGTCTGCATTACATAAGAGACCCTGGATATTGACTGCCTACCACCCTTGCACATTTATTATGTGGCCTGCCTTAGGATGCAAAGAAGAGGCTCAATAGATTCCATCAGCAGTCCAGGAATCTCGCTCTGTTTTTTTAGCACCTTCACATTTAATAAATTCAAACACGTGCAGACACAGAGCAGTCCCCAGCCGCAAGCAGAGTTTAGTGGAGAGGGAAGGCCTCAGCAGTCGTTTTGTAGGACGCCTTCCAACACTTCAGCATCCTGACCTCTCCTCATTTCCGGAAAAGTCCTTAAGCTCACTTCCCCAGGCACAGATGGAAACAGAGCTGAGAGGACAAGGGACAGCTGTCACTGCTCAGGGAACAGAAGAGACAGGCAGGCTCGTCTGGGGTTGGAAGATATCCCTGAGGGAAGTTGTCATCCCCCTCAGGACACTGTCCCTCCAGGATCTCACCTTGGAAGTGAGGGTCTCCCAGCAGCCCATCTGATCATCCTGATTGCCAGAGTCTAGCACCGAGCCCAGAAAAGATCGATAACAGTTTGTTGAATGAACAAGTAAACGAAGACCTGGATATGACTTGAAGCTGCCGGAGAAGATTCTGGAAGCTACCCCCATTTGCCGTCAAGACTTGTTCTCAACCCCACTCTGGTCCCAGAAGCAAGCATTCCACCTCCCGCAGGCCCACCCCAAGGGACGGCTAAGGGCAGAGTGTTCAAGAAAACACGGCCACCTTTCAGCTGCAGAGCACACAGCCCTGCAGGTCAGGGCCGAGAGTCACAGCCACAGGGGAGGGGAAGCTGCTTGCAGCTGTTTATATGATGTGTATCTAGAGGATAAATAAACTTCATTTTCCAGGACTGCCAATCTCCAAACATGCAGAAATATACATTCGCTCAGAAACTTTAAAAAAATAAACAAATGTGGCGATGTTTGACCCACTCTTCCTAGTGACCCAGCCGCGGTCCCAACAACTCACGGTGTAGCCGGTTAATAAACCTCATTTATGGGTTCCCTCCCAGGGCCTGTGTGTGAAAGTTCCGCTCTGAGGAAATTCGCCCTGTTAGGATGTGGGGGAGGCGGTGTCCCAGCAGCAAATCCTTCTAATACAGAAACATGCTCAATCTGGCCGGCCCATGGTACAAGTCAGGTGACTCTTCTAATGATCCAGGAGGTGGCCACCAGATGTTGCTAGCCTCAGGTCAGCCAAGAGCAGGTGAGGTCCAGAGAGCCAACCTCTCACTCGGGTGAGAGATGACTCGAGACTTTAAGGTGGGATTGCCTCTTTATTGTGGCTCTGAGACACCTTAGGCAGGCATCTCCACCTCCCATGCCTCTGTCCTAGCACAAAGCCCTGAACTCTAAGTTAGTGCCAGAGTCTAGCACCGAACCCAGAAAAGATCAATAACGTTTGTTGAATGAACAAGTAAACGAAGACCTGGATGTGACTTGAAGCTGCAGGAGAATAAGTAAACCCAGAACCAAATCCCTTCTTTCTGTCTACATAGACAGAAAGAAGGGATTTGGTTCTGGCAGAAAGAAGGGATTTGGTTCTGGGTTTCACCCCTTCTCAATCTCAGGCTGGAAAAAGGTTCCAGGGGACTTCATCATCCCTGCCCTTGGTCCGAGCCATCACAAAGAGGGTTCACTTCCTCCTGCAGAGTCAGTTCACCAAGTGCTTTCCCACAGGAAGCCCTCTGAGGCAGCCGTTTGCTCGTCCATTCATTGAGATCCTACTTGATACCGGACCCTGCTCTAAGACAGTGGCTGCCATCAAGAGGCTTATAGTCCAGGGAACACAGAGGCCAGAGTTCAGAAAACAGATCTGGCCAAGGTCTCACCCGGTAGGTGACAGAAAGGGAGCCAGAGTCTGGGTCTGATACCTGGGCAGAGGGTCTTTCTACCATTCGGCCAGGTTGCACTAACTTAGAGTTCAGGGCTTAGGGCTGGGAAAGGAAGTGGGGGTAAGGGAGGGAAGAAGAGAAGACGAGAGAGAGGAGAGGAGGAGAGGGGGAGGAGAGGGCAAGAGAAAGGAGGAGTGATCTGAACTCCTGAGCACTTGGGATGGTGTCAGCACCTCACAGCAAACCAGTCATTGTGTTGGGGCTCAAAGAACTAGAAGGCGACGTCAGCCCTGGAGGAAAAACTGGCAGTGGGTGGACTTATCGGGAAACACTCGCAGCCTCCAAACGCTTCTCCAGAGAGTTCCAAAGGTAATTTTGACTAAATGAGACTTTTGCCTTCAGTGCTAACCTCAGACTCCAACACCTTCCCCCTCTGCACACGCCCCAGGCAGGAGGAGCCGCCATGCTCTCAACACCCTGAATAAGGTCTGTGTTTATCACAGCTCCCACATTAACAGAGCCAGGAACACAAATTAATGGCTGTGGCTGACGCCCTAGAGACACCCACACCCTCCCTCAAGGCTGAGGAGCTCATCCCCTGGGCCATGTGAGTGTTGGCAGCCACAAGTCTCAGCTGTTTTTCTCATGGAGAGTTGTCCTCTGCTGAAGAGAAGTCCCTCCCCTTCCCAAGGCTATATCACCTCCCAAGGACAGCCGCAGCGAACTCAATCCAGTTTGCCGGGACTGTCCCAGTTTTGAGACTGAAAGGCCCACGTCCTGGGAGCTCCCTTCGGTCCTGTGAAGGTTAGTCACACTTGTTGTTGGGGGAGGGTAAGGTGGAGAGCACGGAAATGCTGGGCCCTCACCCAACAAGTGACAACTCTGAAGTTGCCTTTGCTGTGACCACAGCAGTTCACTTATGCCAAGTCCTGCTTTCTCCACTCCTCCAAGGCTGGGCACTCCAAAGCCATTTCCTGATGTGTTCAGATCTCAGCCTCAGAGTCTGGTTCATTGGGAACTTGACTAAGACGGGAGTAAAAGTCGAATTTTGATTTGCAGCACTTGGCTTCGTAAGGTTGTATGATAGACACCACAGCAAGGCGCATCCAGGGAGCAGCCAGAGGGTGAGAATCCCATGCCCACCTGTCCCCTTTCTAAGAAGCTCCCCATTCTTCCCTCATCGCCTCCATTCCTGCTCCAACAATGGAGGCTTGATTGAAATAGAAGTGGATTAACATCCCTTTAGTTTTGAAGACTCTGTGGCATCCTTAGAATTGGCAAATATGGCTGGGGTATTGCTAACATGGGGATCTGTGGAGCAGCCATAAGAAACCCAGCAATAGGGGGCAGCCCTGAGGTCTGGGCATCCCACTCTCTCTCAACTTCTCACAGGGGCCAAATTTTGACTTTACAAAGCATCCAGATGTCATTGACAGTTTGGAGATGAGGGGAAGATATGTAAATGACACACAGTTCGTATTGAAAAAGTAGCTTCAGAAGATCACCAAGAAACAAAAAAGGTTTCTTGATGCCAGAAGGAGGAAAGAACTGGCCAGGTGACATTGGGACAAGGAAGGTCACCTGCCTATGAAATGAAAGCGAGGTAAGGTACTTCGCAAGGGCCCATTTGGTCACCCACTGAAGAAATCACCAACAAGATCTAGTTTTCTTTGGAAATTTACATCCTGACCAAATACTGTACTTTATAAGAAATGAGGAAAATACATTATCTGACTTCAGAATCTTGTTAACAACCCCATCTCTATGTTTCACAGTTATCCATTGTTGCATCACAAATGATCTCAAAACAACCACCATTTGTTATCATTCACAGTTCTGTTGGCTAGGCTCAGCTGGATGGTTCTTCTGTTCTGTGGTGGTGTCAGCAGGGGCCACACTCATCTGGAAGTTCAACTGGGCTGTAATAACCACTCCTTCATTCACTCACATGGCTAGCAGTTCCTGCTGGCTGTCAAATGAAGCCTCAGGTAGGCTGTCAACAGAAGCCCCTCAGTTTCCCTCCACATGGCCTGTCCACGGGACTTGCGCTTCTCACAGCATAGTACTGGGTTCCAGGAAGGAGCATTCTAAGCAACAGCCCAACTTTGGAAGTTACACAACATCATTTTATCACATTCTATTGAGCAAAGCAAGCCAGAACCCAGGCCAGATTCAAGTGGAGGGAAAAGCGTCCCCTTGATAGGAAGCTTGGCAAATAATTTCCTACCATCTTTAATCTGCCACAGGTGGTCACCATTAGGAGGATGGAGTATGACACTCCACTTTAGCCCTGTCATTTTGGTGATAAAGACCCCAGTGTGTGGGCTGAGGACTCTTAACAGACTGGGCAGAAGAATCAGTCACATCACAATGAGTAAGGAGCCCCATGACCTGGAGGCACAAAGTGGAAACAGGAGGGGAAAAAAATCTTTTTTAATGTGTGAGAGATGGCGATGAGGGTTGGGAATTGGCTTTGAAGTCCCATCTACCTGCTCTAGCCACATTTTCCTCTCTCTTTTTTAGTTTAAATGTTCCTGATGCAAACAGGAAGTCTTCACTGGTTGCAAACAGTTGAGGTCTACTGGTGAAATCAATCTAGGAAACCCACTTCCTCTCTGTACCTTTCAATCCCAAGCTCCAAATACATTGTTCAACACCTATATTCCTTGAGAAGTGACAGTGCTGTAAAGTGGAGCTTAATCCTAGGGTCTAATTCATGCAAGATAAGCTAAGACTGCATAGAAAGTGCACAGAAAAGACACACACACACACACACACACACACACTTGCATTTGTTTTTTAACTCATCATTCAAAACTTTCAGAAAAAAAACTTTTGTTTTTTACCCATTCCTTCCTGATTTTGTGTGCCTAGATTACAGACATTACATTTTTAGCCCAGCAGGGATCTCTGAGCTGGACCCCTGAGGGCCCCTCAGCATACCTAGGAGGCCAGTTCTTATCAATCCCTTAGGCAACCAGGGGGGTGGATGTGGGTGTCAGAAATAGCTTTAAATGGCTTCCAATGAGCAATGTGAAAACCACGCCAGATTTCCAGAAGGTGATTTCTTACCCACAAGGCAGTTCCAGAGCACGTGGGACAAAGCTAAAGGCGACAGCTCAACAACGCTGGACGGCCACAGCTGTCACACATCTCCGCTAGTGCAGCCATCCACTGTCTCCACATACTGTTCTACTTCCTTTTGCAAGGTATTCCCAAAACTAATTAAAAACCCATCCCAAGCAGAATGAAACAAAAAGACGGCCGGTCTCCACATCAAGGCATGTCCGGTGGGTAATTGGAACATTTGATAAAAAGACGTTGTGTGTGCAAACTTGAAACAAATAACCAAGAAACTCCCAGACAAGTTCCACTGAATTGTAGGTTTGTTTATTTGTTCATGCAAGCAACATTGATCAAGCACCTGGTATGAAAAAGCCAGGGACAACAGCAAATGTGAGTTTTAGAGTGTGCAGTCAGGTGGGAACACAGGTGGAATTAGCAACTTACAAATGTGGGGAAGGCCATAGAGGACAACAGGACCTGGGAGAGAGTCCTGCACCTGAGGGAGAGGAAAAAAAAAGAAAACAGGGCCCTTCGAGAACAGACCCCTTCCTGCAGAAGTGAGCCATGTTATCAGTTGTATGTATCAGTAAAAAGTCACAGCAAATTTGATTCTGCAGCTATGAACCAAAGTCCTATCTGAAAAAGTAATACATTGTGAACAAATGTCTCAAGGGCCATGCTGCCTGCTGCTGCATTTAAATTGCACACCATCCCACACTTGTGATGGTGACCTAGACACCAAATACAGAGATTTGTCTGCATTTCACATCCCTGAAGAGTTGTCAGTAAATGGACACTTGATCACAGAGAAAAACAACTCACCCCTCCGTGACTTGGCCCCTGGAGCCCATCAGTCTAGTGACTCACCATTGCTTAGCAGTTTCTTTTGCCAAAAGTCAGGGCCAGCCTGGAGAGATGGGGAGAGGAAGAACTATGTATGTCCCAGGGCATGCAGGTGTCACCCCAGCTCGGTCACTTTGGAAGACCAAAGGCAGGTCACTGTTCCTTTATGGCTTCAGATTTTTCATCTGCACAACTGGGGAGAAGGACTGATTGACCACGCTCCCTCACTGAGTAGTTTTTCAGAAACTATGAGGTGACAGCTGGGAGGTAGGGGATGACCTTAGGGAGATACTGTGGTCCCCAGACACACTGCCCTTCCAGGGACCCTTCTGCTGTTACCTGTCTAGCAGCATAAAAAGCTCTCCTGCATGGGCTGGAAAACTTGCTGGGTTCCAGAGAGGACTCAGGCTCCCGCACACATTACTGTCAGGCTGGCCATGTCAGAGAAGTGTGACTGGCTTTGGCATCACTCTGATGCGTCATCAAGCCCCCTTATGAAAGAGGAGACACAGAAGAGCATTTGTGCCTGCGTTCTAAAGAAGCCGAGCATCAGACCAAGAAGGATGGAGGGGAAGGGATAACAGGGCCAGCACCCAGAGGGGCTCAGAAGGAAGACCTTGTTCCCATGCAGGGCACCTGGGGGGCACCCTGAGCTGGGCACGTCAGTGTCCCCTGACCTGGAATCTGAGAGCATGAACACCCAGTTACATATGTCATCTAAGTGGGGTTTCTGCATCAGATTCATTTACACAAGAGATTCCCTGCTAAAATAAATGCGATGACCACAGCCCTGGGTAACTGGAGAATTCTTCCAACAACTCTATAATCCTTCCAGTCACATTTCCACTAACGGCGGCCTGGTGCCTGGTGCCTGGGCCAAAGAGTTCGCAGGGGAATAAGAATGACAAGAGCTGCCTTCAAAGACCTGAAGAAGAAGACAGCCAATTTCTCCTCCTTCTTCCCCTTTCTCCATCTTTATTCATCCAACCCACCAGTCAACTTAATATTATTTGAGCACCTACTGTATACTCTGGGCAAGGCGCTAAGGATTCAGCACTAAGACAATACATTTGCCCCCAGAAAATTTACATTCTGGGGGAGGCAGGCAATAAACAAATACAGAAGACAATTATAAATTGCACCAAGGGTGAAAGAATGCAAAGTGATGAGGGTGGAGATTAGGCAAGGGGCCTCATCCTCCTTGGCCCTGGATCCTTACCTTCTGCAGAGGGGTAGCCACATTCCAGAGCAGGTCTCTATTCACACTTCAATGTGTGCACCGAGCATCTGAAGACCTTGTGGAAATGCAGAGGCTGAGTCAGAAGTCCTGGAGAAGGCCAAGAATCTGCGTGTCTAACCAGCTCCCAGGCAGTGATGATGCTGCTGGTCCCAGGGCCACCTCTGTACAGTGTGTGTCCAAGCGGCATGCTCCTTGCCAAGCCCAGATGATGGGAGGCCCTTTCCCCAAGGACAGCACCCGAGGAAGCCTGAAGAGAGGGCCTGCAAAGACCTGACAAACTTCAAGGGTTAGAGAAGCCAGCTCAGGCCTCCAGGCAGCTGTGCAGCTCTTCCCTGCAAGCCCAACCAAGTGGCTTTAGCAGGAGTTGTGGTGGAACTCAGAGGTGTCCCAACCAGCTGCCAGGGCTGTCAGGAAACTTAAGCAAATATATCTGCTGCTGCCATCTAAAAAAAACAAGTCTTGCCCCCTTTCCTACCTTGGGGAAGTGAATCTCCTCTTTCTTTCTTTCTTTCTTTCTTTCTCTCTCTCTCTCGCTCTCTCTCTCTCTCTAGTTTACTTTCTAAATAAACTATATTTTCCAATCTAAAAAAAAAGGTCGCACTTTGGGGCACTGAGGCGAGAAGATTGCTTGAATTCAAGAATTCAAGACCTCATTTCCGCAAAAAATTTAACAAATGAGCTGGGCATGGTGATGCACTCCTGTAGTCCCAGTAACTGGGGAGGCTGAAGTGAAAGGATCACCTGAGCCTAGAAGGCCGAGACTGTGGTGAGTCATGATCATGCCACTGCACTCCAGACTGGGCAACAGAGTGAGACCCTGACTTTGAAAAAAAAAGTGTTTTCCAGCTGGATATGTGGCATGGCGGAGATAGGACAACTCCATGATGAAGCTGAGTTTGAGATGTTCTGGGCCAGAAGCAATAAGATATCTGAACCTAGCTGTTTTACCCACCTTGGTCCCACCTCCTCATGTCTGAGTCCCTGAGAGCTGTGGTCCCAGGGTGTCAAGGAGGGTACATGTGTTTGGACCCAGTGGCACTTAAGCCTTGGCTAAACCCCTAACAAACATCACCCTCCCGGCCCCCGTGGTCCCATCTGTGCACAGAACCAACAACAACCTGCCCTGTTCCCCTCGCACCATCAAGCTCCTGATCAGAGGAGACAGATGTCGTTGATATAATGAGCATGTCGGGTCTAGAAGCCTGGAAGGGTTTACCCAGCCTTGAAAAAGACAGACAGATGGGACCCTTAGCTGCGGGTTTGGGGGAAGCTGTTTGAGACTCAGCCACGGCCTGCAGTTGTGGGGATTTGAGCTGTAGCCATCTACCAGGCTGCAGGAGAAGAGTGAAGGCCAACAGTCAGGAGTCACGGAGAAAGGAACCTTGTAAAAGCATCTCTCAAAGTTGGCGTCTTAGAACAGCACCTGACTCACAGGGGACGCTACCTCCAGATACCTGGAAAAGTTGTGCTGTCTCTTTAAGCCCCTCGTGGGTCTCCCCGGTTTTCTTTGGCAACGGGGTTGGGCATCTCTGGGAATCTGACCCACATCTATGCAGGATAAAGAACAATTATCAAGCTGAAACATGCCCTGCACCCAACACACCTACTTAATTGGTGCTTTACTTAAGCTAATGTTTCAGATTATTTTGGCCTCCCCAAAGCATCCAGTTGAAAAGGCAAAGCTCGTTTGCCGTGAGTATCCCTTGATGCCTGATGTGCCTCGTATGTGCCACACATGCGTGAAAGTCTCCCAGTGTTTGCCGTGGGCATGGGCCTAATTAATGATGCTTTTAGCTTATTAACAATAACCAACTTCATATGCCGAGCTTTTTGAACTTGTTTCTGGAAACCTCCTCTGAACCACAGGACTAGAATAGAATAGTACACACTCTATAAATGTTTGTGGAGTGACTGAACGATGCAGGGTGGCAAAGCACAGTGGCTGAGGGGTTAAGACGTTGGCTTCAGACACATCCAGGATCTGTGTCTGAGTAATAGCTCTGTTCATGGAACCTGGAGGTATCTAATCTTGTCTTTATAAGCTGAAGTGATTAAATAGAATCATATTTATAAAGCACTTTCTCTAGCAAAGAAGATGTACTTTAAAAATACTAAGCCGGGCTTGGTGGCTCAGCCCGTAATCCCGCGCCTTGGGAGGCTGAGGTGAGTGGATTGCCTGAGCCCGCGGGTTCGAGACCCGCCTGGGCAACTTGGTGAGACCTCATCTCTACAATAAATCAAAAAAATTAGCGGGGCGTGGTAGCGCGTGCCTGTAGCTCCGGCTTCTTGGAAGGCTGAGGCGGAAGGATCGCCGGAGCCCAGCAGGTCGAGGCTGTGGTGGCCGGAAGCGGCCACTGCACTCCAGTCTGGGCGACAGGGTGAGACTCCAACTCAAAAAAAAAAAAAAATACTAGCAGTTACCTATCGGGTACAATGTTCCCTATCTGGGGAATGGGCACCTGAGACCTAATCCCCACCACTACACAGTATGTCTATGCAATGAACATGCATGTGAACTCCCTGAGTCTAAAATAAAAATAGAAAAAAAATACATAAACTAAAAATTTTTTAAAACTACTAGCAGTTGAAGGTGACCCTATACACTGTTGCCCACCAGGGACACTTTTAGTCCAATAATTCTACCAGAACGGCAGGTGTTCCAGCAAGTAAAGGCATGTGGTCACCCTACCTATTTTTGTTTCATAGAGGAGATCCTTAGAGGACATCAAATCCAACCTACGTATTCAACATATGAAGTCAGTGATCCCCGAACAGGTTAAGAGTGGCCTGAAGTCATACTGCCTATTAGCAGAACATTGGTTCAGGGTCATACTGGTTTGACCCCAGGCTCAGGATTCCACTGGGGGTGTTGTCTTCATGAACGCTGCTAAGAGGAGCTGTGAGGAAGTGGTCTCTAACTCCCACCAGGGTTCTGCAAGGTAGGTTCCAACTTAACAAAGGATGACAGTAAACTTCAGAGAAGTGAAGAAATTTGCCCAAGGCCACACAGCAATCAGCATGGTTGCCCGCATTGGATTAGTTTGTCTCCTTCAGGTCCAGACTCTCTCATGCAGAAGTAGAAGATGTCTTGGTTTCTTACACCAAGAATGGTGGTTGTCATCCGGATGTCAGGGATACCAACAACTTACTTTCAGTTCCCTGATCTTCTTCTGGCGTGTTTGCTTCAGAGCTGACAGGTTCATCCTAACTATTGGCACATGACGCCAACATCCCGGTCAGAATTAACTGGTCCCCTTCATGTCTCTATCATAGTATCATTGTTCATATGTCTGTTTCTAGAAGCTCAGTTATTTAGAGAAAGATGCCATGCCTGGCACATTTGGGCGGGGTAATATGGCTCTTGGATAAACGTTTGTGAATGTCATTGTTCTCGATATCTGTCACATTGTTCCATTCCATAGGAATCAACAATGATCTGACTTTCCCCCCATTGAGACATGAAAACATCCCTGCTGAATAAAATGTCCCACCTCCAGTGAAAAATGAGAGTGGCAGCCCCCCTACTAAATAACTGAGCCCAGTCTACACCTCATAGGCTTCCCTGCTCAGGTCCTTTTTCCTAGGGCGCATTTCTATTTCTCACTTAAATCCAAGAGAATCGCAGTTTATCTTAAATCTGTGCTGGAGCTGGCTTCTCCTGGTTCCCGGGAGCCAACTGTATGCATCTCTTGCCAAGGCCATGTTCAGGGAAGTCACATGGACAGCCTGGAATTGGCCGTGGTGGGAGTATTTACACCAGGGAAACGGCAAATGCTACAAATCAGGGTTTGATTTTTTTTTTTTAATCAGCGAACCAGTTGTTAAACATTTGCCAACACACCACAGCATATGTAGCACCAAACCTTCCTCTTCACTCTGCTGCTTGTACATGTCTTCATGCTCTGTGTCCACCACTCAGCCTCCCCAGTTTCTACCACTGTATCCATTTTCTCCTAAGTCTCGTCTGCGTGCGTCTCAATTCTCCTGCCTGTCCCTGGCAATTGTGGGCAGTCAACAGAGGTATTATCTATAACCTATCTTTTACAACCAAGGTTCCCCCCAAAATGAGTCAGTTCAGTATGTGGCCTATAAAAATGTGTTTACAGAATTTCCTTCAGATCTATGGTTTACACATGCCTTTACTTGCTAAAAAATTATCCAGTTCCCCTCCACTTCCCCCTCCCGTGTCCCAAACAAAGTGTGATCATCACATTTTTTAATCTCCTGCCCTGGGGCTTGTCAGGCATCCACATATGGACTGAGTTTCTTTTAAACAGGCTAAAGTTTCTCATCTCTCAACTTAGTCTTTATGAATCTGACTAGGGCAAAAGGCACTCACCACTTCCAAGCCAGGCTGCCAAGAAAAGACTCAGCAGAGACCCCCAGCTAAATTAAAAAAAAAAAAAAAAGTCTCCTTTTGAGGAACGCTGATTTACAGAATTAGGTTACGGCCAGACTGTTCAAACGATGGTCACAGACCGTGGAAAAACTCTGCGGCAGACATGTGAGCCGCCGTTTTGCACCACGCGTTGTGATATTCAGCAAAGCCTGCTTAAAGGTGACGCTCTCATCCTTTCTGTCGGTTTCCATGCACTGGGGCTCTTTTCTTTGGGGAATGATATACAAGGGGTGCCAAAAAAAAGTATACACATTTTAAGAGATGTTATCTACATATTACTTTTCAAAGCTGAATTCAATTATGGTAGCCATGTAGTATGACATTTGCTCAACTGTGCTTCCTCCATTTTCTTTGACTGTCCTGCCTGCCACATGATGACGCTAGCATTTATTTGATTAATGCCGTCTTTTGGGCAAACATCATGCTTCAAATGTGCATACATTTTTTGGCATTCCCTGTATACAGGCTGGGGCTTCAACTGGCTTTTCCCACCAACACTTTCTTGAGCATGGTTTTGAAGGTCAGAGATAAAGTTTTGCGTTGAAGAGAAGCCTTACATAATTCGACGTCCTTCCCTGCTTCTTTCGCCTCCGCTTCAAAGGACTGGCTTGAGTCCGTGTGTTTTCGTGAGAAGACGCAAGCCTCTTAAACAATGAAATGATCGCTTCTTATTAATTTAGCTGCAATTCAATTATTCTGGAAACAAAACAAAGAGACTGTGGAAAATCTTGCTAAAAATAATAAATCAATGAAGCGGAATACTTGGTTTTAAGACAATGAATTATGCAGCAGTCATGTTCTTAATCATCTCTAAAGGAAACTATTTGCTCACAGTACTAGACGAAATCAAGCAAGGACCTGGCCAGTGACTCCCTCTTCTCAGCTCCTCATGCAGTGCCTTCTGCCTTCTGGAGCTGGTTGTTTCTTACTGAGTCTCACCGTGGGAGGACCAGGTGGTACCAGTGGAGCTGGAAGCCATATTTTGGCCACCTGGGTATCATCGTGGAGGAAGGATTCGAGCTACCTTCCTTCAGTAGGGAGGAAAACCACCCCGCTTAACAAATTTCTCCTGCTTGTCACTATACAAAATCCCTGTGCTAGAATGAATGACAGACACACTCTACTTTCAGGAATTGATGTGCGTACAATAAACGAGAGACCCACAGTGCACACCCCCAGTGGAATCTAAAGTGCACACAGCCACACCGACCACGAGCGTTACCGTAAAAATCTTCACCACCATCGAGTTGCAACTCCTTATTATGGAGATGACTTGCATTTTGTGATCGCTTGCTGCATGCCAGGTGTAGTTCTATGCACTGTACACACATCCACCCTTTTTTTATCCTGTGGTAAAGTGAACATGACCTAAAATTTACCATATGAGTCACTTGTCAGTGTACAGTTAGCATTAAACACGTTCACATTGTTGTGCAACCATCATCACCATCCATTTCCAGAAATTTCTCAATATCCCAAACTGCACACGTCTACTCTAATCTCACGAGGTAGGATATCATCCCCACCTACAGATGGGGAAACCAAAGCGCAGAGCAGTGCAGTAAGTAGCATCTCTTTAAAGAGAAGGTGATGCTGGGAGCCTAGCTCTGCCCCAAACTATCTGGGAAATCGTTTATTAGTCAGTGCTCTGAGGCAAAGCCCTGGCACAAAGCCGCACATTTTGTGACTCTAAGATAGGGCTTAGCAAACTTTTTCTGCAAAAGGCCATTAGAAATTATCGAGAGCTGTGCTTGGTGACTCAGCGTGTAATCCCAGCACTTTGGGAGGTCGAGGAGAGTGGACTGCCTCAGCCCACGGGTTCAAGACCCACCCGGGCAACTTGGCGAGACCTCGCCTCTACAATAAATCAAAAATTAGCCAGGCATGGCAGCGCTCACCTATAGTTCTGGCTACTTGGAAGGCTGAGGTGGAAGGATCGCTGGAGCCCAGCAGGTCGATGCTGGGATGGCTGTGAGTGTGCCACTGCACTCCAGTCTGGGCGACGGAGTAAGACTCCAACTCAAAAAAAAAAAGAAAAGAAATTATCGAGGCTTTGCAGGTCATAGAGGCTCTGTTGCAACCACTCAAGCCTTCCTTTTCCCCAAAGAAGTCATAAACAATATGTAAATGATGGGCGTGGCTGTATACCAATAAAACTTGATTCATGACACTGAAATTTAAATTTTCTATAAATTATTACTGTGGTTAAATATAAATAACATACAATTTTATCATTTTAACCATTTTGAAATTGCAGCTCAGTGATGTTAAACACATTCAAATTGTGCTGCAGCTATGACCACCATCTAGCTCCAGAAATATTTCATCTTCCCAAACTGAAACTCTGTCCCCATTGACTACCAACTCCCCCTTCCCCAACCCTCAAATCCACTAACCACCACCATTCTACCCTCTGTCTCTCTGAGTCTGACTACTTTAGGTACCTCATATAAGTGGAATCATGCAATCCTTTTCCATCCGGCTAATATTTCCTTTCGCATAATGTGAATTTTATATCATTTTTGCCTGTCACAAAATAGTATTCATCTTTTTTTCAATAATTGTAAAATGTGCAAAGTACAATTTTCCTTCCTTGCCTCATGAGCTGTACAAAAAGCAGGCAGTGGGCCGAATTTGGCTTGCCTGCCCCTGATCTAAAAGTTTTCACAAAGGAAAATCGGACCACCTGCTTTTTTCAAATGTTTCAACTGAGGCACAGAGAGGCCAAGCAACCTGTCCATGTAACACAGCTAGAAAGTGACCAGACTCAAGCCAGAAGCTGGGTATCTACACCTGCAGTTTGGTTTGGAAACAAAGGCGTAAAGTCTGAATCCCTGAGTTTTTTTCACCAAAAGCGGTTCCATGCTGGGTGACGTGTTTAAAAGTTACCCTTGTTGCTGGTGAACACACAGAGGACGCTTCTCCCAGCTGCCCATCCTGGAGACAGCATTGGCAAGGCATGAGACACTCTACTTTAGAAGAAATGTCAAGTATGCACTCGTCCTCTGACTGTCGTTCAAGTCAAACAAACCAGGCCAGACAGTGAACAGTCAGCTTTATTCACTCAGACCCTCCTTTCATTGGAACATGCATTACTTTTATACACGATGACATGCCAGATGCTTAAAAGACACATTTTAAGGAATAACAAACACTACTCTGTTCCTTTCTGGTGGCCGAGGGGATCTTGGGTTTACAGCACCGGCTCTCAGAAACACCCAGCCATATCCTGGCTTTCTTCTCCCCAGTAAGTCAAAACTTGCACACGTGGGCTTTTCTTCCAGCTGGAACTGTTGGCGGGACTGCAGAGGGGGCCCACTGAAATGTCGGGGCCAGCTTCACCTAGCCGGTGCGCGATGCCGCCCATGCTAATTGTTTGAGCTGAACTTTGAGTGCAATTTGACACCCTCCTCTTACAGACCTATGCCAGCATTCAGGACAAGCAGAGCTTATATGCAGGAAAAGAAACCATCCAGGTATATTTCCAAGCTATCTTTCAAAAGCCACAAACAGAACAGAGAACAGGAGAGGGAAATTACAATCTTTTGCTGTGTCTTTTAGGTGGTTCCACCACTTTTTTTTTTTAAACAACCTCCCACCCGGAAGAAGGGCTGCCCATCCCAGCCTGGCTTAAAGCCCTGGCACCCCAAAGACCAAGACTCGTGTGCCTGACCTATCCAAAGGGCCTGGTGAGTTGTGGGTACCCATACAAGAGGAAAGGGTCAAATACCCTAGTGCAAACTGCAGCAGAAACCAGAGAGAGCCAAAACCTCAAACAGGAAGAGCGGTGCTTGAGAGGCAAATCAGGGGCTTGGTAGAAAAGAAGTCAAGGGCTTGAGCTTACCTGTTTGCACTGAAATAAAATAGAAACTTTTGCACATTGCACTATATACATCCCTAACGTTTCTTTGGAGTATTTTGACCAAGTTGGCTGTAGAAAAACAATGACACTTCTTCTGCACAAAGGAGATCATAATTCAAATTAAATGTCAAACCAGAAAAATTATTTATAAAATATATAAAGGGGTACTATCTTTACTATATAAATAACTATTCCAGAGCAAGAAGAAACAGATGCCCAATTTTTTTTAATGACCAAAAAAAAAAAAAAACCCATGAAAAAGAAGTTTTTAAAGTAGAAACAGAAATGACCAATAAGTATTTTTTTAAGAATCAACCTTCATAGTAAACAAATAATTTCACATTAAGCAACTCTCAGACAAAATTTTTCACCTACAAGAAGGTTTAAGAAACTATAAGAATGCAAGTTGCAGGGACAGACACTCATACACTTCTGATGGGATGCCTTTCTAGATGGCAGCTTTCAACATATGTCAAGCGTCTTCCTGAAATGTGTTCGGCTTTTGTCCCAGCAACTTTACAGTTAGGATTTGTCCAATGGAAAGAAGTATAGGTGTGTACAAAAATTTATTTATAAAGCAATTCACTGCATCATAGGTTCTAATAATGAAAAACAGGAAACCATCTAAAGACCAAATGTGACTTAACTAAAAATAAAAAGACAAACAACAAAACAGTACACACCATTAAACTATTTTTGAATGTTTAATGAAAAAAATTTAATGACATGGAAAGATGTTCACAGTAAATTAAGTGGAGAGAAGCATATTGCAAACAGTGTCGTATGGTGACTTTTTGTACAAAGAAAAAAAAATCCCAACTGGTGTTTATATAGAAAAGCATCTGGAAATATGTGCTCTAAAATGCTAATAGAAGTTGTTTCTGAATAGGTAGAAATGTGTGATTTCTCTTGTGCTTTTTTTTGTATTTATTTGTATTATCTGATTTTTTTTTTGCAGTGATCGTGTATTTTTTTAACAAAAAGAAAAGATCACTTTTATTATTATTTTTTTTTTTTGAGTCGGAGTCTCACTCTGTCACCCAGGCTGAAGTGCAGTGGCCGCTCCTGGCCACCGCAGCCTCGACCTGCTTGGCTCCGGCGATCCTTCCGCCTCAGCCTTCCAAGTAGCTGGAACTACAGGCGCGCGCTACCATGCCCGGCTAATTTTTTGATTTATTGTAGAGATGAGGTCTTGCTTGCCCAGGTGGGTCTCGAACCCGCGGGCTCAGGCAATCCACTCACCTCAGCCTCCCAAAG
>CAUYQG010090634.1:0-14952 GCA_963574415.1 Tarsius wallacei | reverse complement strand
GGCGGCGTCTGCGGCGGCACGCCCGGGTTGCCGGCGGCTCGGCGGCGCACCTTGGGTCAGCAGCGTCCGCCGCGGTGCGCCCCAGGTCACCGGTGGTGGCACGCCTTGGGTCAGCGGCGTCCGCGGCGTTGGCACGCCCCGGATCGTTGGCGGCGGCATCCACGGCTGCGTGCCCCGGGTCGCCGGAGGCAGCGGCGCGCCTCGGGTCAGCAGTGTCCGCGGCGTTGGCGCGCCCCGGATCGCCGGTAGCGGTGTCCGCCGCGGTGCGCCCTGGGTCGCCGCCGGCGGCGGCGCGCCTCGGGTCAGCGGCGTCCGCGGTGTTGGCGCGCCCCGGATCCTCGGAGGCGGCATCCGCGGCTGCGCGCCCCGGGTCACCGGCGGCGGCGCGCCTTTGGTCAGCGGCGTCTGCGGCGTTGGCGCGCCCCAGATTGTTGGCGGCGGCGGCGCACCGGCGTCCGCAGCGTTGGTGTGCCCCGGGTCGCCGGTGGCGGCGTCCGCAGCTGCGCGCCCCGGGTCGCCGGCGGCGGCCCCAGGCTGCTGGCGGGGGCGGCAGCTGCTTTTACCTCCGGCCCGCTGTGGTGCCTCTGCAGTGTCAGTGGACAAGTTCCGTGTGGGGAGCAGGCCCCCTGGGAGAGAGCCCGAGTCATTTTGTGTCCTCTTCTGCGGAGGTCTCACAGACCACTCTGCCTGGTCGCCATCTTGGCCCCTCCCCCCCATTTTTTTTTTTTTTTTTTTTTGATTTGGCGTCTCACTCCATCTCCCAGACTGGAGTGCAGTGGCCGCTTCCAGCCACCGCAGCCTCGACCTACTGGGCTCCGGTGATCCTTCCGCTTCAGCCTTCCGAATAGCCAGAACTACAGGTGCACGCTACCACGCCCGGCTAATTTTTTTTTTTTGATTCATTGTAGAGATGAGGTTTCGCCTGCCCAGGCGGGTCTCGAACCCGCAGGCTCAGGCAATCCACTCACCTCAGCCTCCCAAGGTGCGGGATTACAGACTGAGCCACCGAGCCCGGCTCATTTTTTAAAACTAGCTTTATTTCTGCCACAGATAGCTTTACAACAGGAAACTGTGCCTTCAGTCCCTGCCCAACACCATGCATGGCTTCTCTTCCCTTTCTTGTCCATATAACTTTTGCCAATCAGCATCAAAACACTTTCCTGCTTTCGCCAATCAGCATCAAAACACTGTCCCATTCTGCTTTTGTCTTTTCTTAATTTTAATTTGATGGATACATCAAGCTGATGCACCATAACTTACTGAATCATTCCTTAGCTAGCTATTGGACATTTAGGCTATTGTTAATGATTTTTATTTAAAAATAAGATGTTAGGCATTTAGGACTAGAATCTTTTTATATTTATATTTCTCCTTCAGTAAATTCTCAGGGATGATATGACTGGTGAGCAAAATTAATTTTCAAAGCTCATGGAGTCTACAAGTTTTAAGAACTTTTATGAAGAAGTTGAAAGAAGGAACATTTTTAGCAACTTAATGTATGTTTTTTCTGGGGTCAGAGAGAAATAGAGCATTAAAACAGAGATTTAAAAAGACATGGTCTTGGTCAAGGTTCTGTGCCAATCACCTTCACCCCAAAAACCTCATCATCTCTACCACTTGTTGCCCTCATCATCTCTACCACTGTGTGTACTTGTAAGCACAGTTATTCACGGCATGTGCTAAAAAAATATGCAAACAACCTTAAAGGGATTATTTTCCAATTCTTAGAATAAAAGATTTTACATTTACACCAAACTGGTCTCTCTTTTTGTATTCTTTTCAAAATATTTTGCAAATTTTGTGTGTCAATTTAGTTTGCTACATATACGTCTCGCTTCATTCATCTGTAACAAAGCATATTTATTCTATTTAAAAACTGATAGAAATTTAAATTGGGATGAATTATAAACCACTAATGATGAACCGGTCAGACTCTTAGGAATAACATTTAAAAAAAATTTTTTTTTTTTGAGGCAAGGTCTCACTCTGTTGCTCAGGCTGAAGTACAGTGACATGATCACAGCTTACTGCAGCCTCAACTTCCTGGGCTCAAGCGACCCTTCTCCTTCAACCTCCTGAGTAGCTGGGACTACAGGTTCATCCACTAGGCCTGGCTAATTAAAAACAAATTTTTTTTTGTAGATATGAGGTCTTGCTATGTCTCTACAGGCTGGTCTCAAACTCTTGGGCTCTAGCAATTCTCCTACCTAGGCCTCCCAAAGGGCTGGGATAATAGGTATGAGCCACTGCACCTCGCCACATTTTAATTTAAAATAACAAACAGAAAAAAATAGAAGCTTTATCTTTAGATAAATAGGAACAGCAAAGACTATTTTAATTTCCATTTCATGATTTCTGTGAAATGGAACATGTTTAGAATGAGAGTGATTTTAAGAAGAGCCATGTTTTCAACAGACATTTAAAAATTTAAGGAGGGTAACCCCCTCGGGTCCCCTCCCACTGTGGGAGCTTTTCTATCCTCTTAATAAATCCTGCTTTCTCACTTAAAAAAAAAAAAAAGGTTAGGGAGCTTTTTTGGTTGTTTTTTTTTTTTTTTTTTTAATGGAGGCCACAGAAAACATCCTTAGAAGTTCACTGACATGAACTGTGTTCACTTTTGGGAGCTCCTTTTCTCCTTCCTCCAAAGTTACAACTTATTTGCCATCTACAAGCACCAACACTCCTGTTGTTTTCCCACTTATATGCTGACAACCGATCTGTTTTTTCCTCTTTTAACAATGTATTTCTCTAAATATATAAGAAAGAAAGTTCCATTTTCTATATTTCATGAACATAAAATCACTGGAACCACGCCTTAGTTATTACTCCTCTCCCTACTTCCAAATATGCTCCTAGAAAGAAAGCAAGCTTCAAGAAAAAGTAGGAAAATGATACAAAAGGAAGCCTACATGACCAATCCTGGACTCCCTCAGGCTCCTGAATCACCACTTCATGAGAGGCCTCTCCTGAAGTGGAAAGACAATGGGTGTGTGCTATGCTTAAAATCCTTTTCTCTACTAACATTGGATCTAGTTTTTCCCTCTGAAAACAAAAAATAAAGCATCTCTTTGACTTGCAAGGTTTTCAAACACTTGAAGGCAGAACTTCTGCAAGACTTTCTCTATTAGGACTGAATCTTCTCAGTTTTCCAAACATTCCTGGTAAAAGTCATGGTTTCTGGATCTTTTGCTATAATCCCCCTTCTTATTCTTCTCTCCCCTTCAACTGTTATCTCCACTTGTCACCTGTCCCATCCTTACCCTGTTCAGCTCTGGTCTCTACTCTGTTTTGACTCAAAATTGCTCTTGCTAAGGTCTCCAAAGATCTCTCTCAAGGTGGACTCTTGTAGTTCTTATTTGACAGCACAGTAGCATGCAACACAATTGAACACTTTAGTTTTAATTTATAAATATTTTTGAGAGAATTTTATTTTTTAATTTGAATCACAAGGACAACTTTGTGTCTCTGTGATTTTTATCACACTGAAAAATCAATGATGAGCTTAGAGAAAAGTTACAAAATAATAGCACAAAGAATATTTTTTCTTGAACAACGTGAGAGTAAGTTACAGACATGCTGCTCCATTACTCCAAATAATCTAGTGTATATTTCCCACAAAGACATTCTTCACAATTCTCCAAAATCAGAACATTGTGATGAAGACATCACTACTTGCCTTCTATTCCTCAGAGCCCTCAGTTAAGCTTCATAGATTACTCCCAAAATGTTTCTAACCGTCAGATGACATGTTGCATCTAATCCTGCTACTTTCAACTGTTTCATGCTAGAACAAGCTCCTGAGTTTTTTTTTTTATCAACTTTGATGACCTTGACACTTTTGTTATTTTTATTTTTTTGAGTCAGGGTCTCACTCTGTTACCCACACTGGAGTGCAGTAGCACAATCACAACTCACCACAGTTTCAATCTCCTGGGCTCAGGCTATACTTCTGCCTCAGTCTCCTAAGTAGCTGGGACTGCAGGTATGTGCCACCATGCCCAGATAATTTTCTATTTTTTGTAGCAGTGAGGTCTTGCTATGTTGGCCAGGCTGGTCTTGAACTCCTGGGCTCAAGCAATCCTTCCCCCCTCAGACTTCCAAAGTGCTAGGATAATGGGTGTGAACCACTGTGTGCCGCCAACCACGACACTTTAGAAGAATACAGATCAGTTATTTTGTAGAATGTCTCTCAATTGGGTATGGTAGTTCCTTGCGATTAGATTCAGGTATTACTAGAAAGCCCAGGTATTACTAGGAAAGAATGGTATCTAGAAACAAATGTCTGTTTGTTAGGTATGCTCATTGCTATCAAGATGTTATTGCCATCAGCCCTCTCAGTAGACAGAGCTAAAGAATATGTGCATTATATATAGGCATATACTTACCACCACACACATCTGTACTTTTTTTTTTTAATGTATGTATGTATGTTGCATATTGAAAGCCAAGAGCTTATCCTTATACTACCAATTCCAATCCAACATCACAGAGTTCTTCTCATTTCCTCTTAATCCACAACTGCACCTATAGCAATAACTCAGTGAAAACCAAGATCCCATATGTAAGCAATCTCCCATCACTACCTCTGTTCTATCCTCCCTGTGGATGCCACCCTCATTCCATTTGGACTCTAACACCTGAGCCAGGCTGCTATTGCCATTTACCTGTGTGGATGCTCTCCTCACCCTATGTTCTAATTCTCCATTGCAAGGTCAGCCTGCCATGTGGGATCCCTCCTAACCTGATCCCCTGGAATGTTCTAATAGCCTGGGCCAGGTCACCTTCCCACATAGGTGCTATCTTTCTCATGCTTCATCACTGCTGGCCTGTCTCCCATATGGATTCCCTCCTCACCCTGCATGGCTTCTGTCAATTGCCTTTGCTCCACTTCATTTGTAGCTAAGAGATTCCATACTCAGACAAGCCAAGAAGACTAGAAGCTACTGTCCCATGCAGCTTGCAAAGCAGGGATAGCACCTAAGACAGTGGGCTGCTGTCCCTGCCCCATGCTCCAGAGTTATGGTTAGAAGAGGCAGGCCTTAAAAACAGATAACTCTAATACTCTCCCCAAAGAACGATCTTAACCCGAAACATTGCACAGGGAAGTTCAAGCCTAGGATGCTGTTAAAAACAATGGGGGTTTTGGTGTTAAGTAACTAAGAGGAGCCTGGTAGCTTCATGAGAGCAATAAGCTAAACTGTAGTCTAGCTAGCTTACTAGAGAGAACTAGGGAAAAAGACAACCAACAAGTGCTCTCGTGGAGTAAGAACAAACCTCAAAGACTGACCTCAAAAACTACCACTGCCTGAACTTAATTGGATCAGACTGTGGGGCAACAGATGCTCTAGGGCTTTGTTAAAAACAACAGAGTGATCAGCAGGCAATTAGTGGAAGCCAACAGCTGTGTGCTAGCAATTGAGGGAGACAGCTTAACAGGAAGATTAGTGAAAGACACAGAGAAAGAGAGCTCTGCTAAAGTCTATCATCTCAAAATGACTGTATTTGTTTGGCCAAGGCCACACCCTCTGAGAAGACACATCAGAGGCTTCAAACTATCAAGAATACAGACTTCACTAAGATGGTCTAGTCACATCTCAAACAAAAAGAATGGAGAAAGAGAAGGAAATCAGCATCTAGAGGTGCTAACAAATATTACCTAAAATGTTCAGTTTTCAACAAAAAATTATGAGACACAGAAAGACATAGAAAAGTGTGACCCATACAATGGAAAAAGAGTAATCAAAAGACACTGACTACAAGAGGCCCAGACATCCAATATATCAAAGCCTTCAAAGCAGTCATTATAAATATGTTAAAGGAAACTGTTTGAAGAAGAGAGGCTCTGAAGACAATGTCTCATCAGACAGTGAGCATCAATACAGATATAAATTATAAAAAAAGAAGCAAATGCAAATTCAGAAGTTAAAAAATACAAAAGCAGTAAAAAATTCACTAGAGGGTCTAAGGGTTCAACAACAGATTTGAAGCAGAAGAAAGAATTAGAGAACTTGAAGATAGACTGACAGAGATTATGCACTCTGAAAAACAGAGAGAATTAAAAAATGAAGAAAAATGAACAGAGGCTCAGAGAAATGTGGCAAACCACTAAGTATACCAACATACACCTCATGAATGTACTAGAAGGAGAGTAGAAAAAGTAGTAGTAAAGACATTAGAGGAAATAATGACTGAAAATTTCCCAAATGTGATGAAAAACATACATATTCGAGAAGTTAAAAAAATATTCCAAGTTGAAAACAAAGTGATTCACACCAAGATACATCATAGAAAAAATGCTCAAAGAGAAAAATGACTCCTTGTGTACAAGGGTACCTCAAAAAGATTAAAAGCTGATTTTTCATGAGAAACAAAAGAGAGTGGGATGACATATACAAAGTACTAAAAAATAAAACACCATCAACCAAGAAACTTATATCCAACAAGACCATCTTTCAAAAGTGAAGAGGATATAACAGCATTCTAGATAAATTAAAAAACTGAGAATTTGTTGTTAGCATATGTACAAGAAATACTAAAGGAAGCTCTTCATGTTAAAAGTGAGTTACTCAAGACTTATGTGAATTCACATGAAAGAAAGGACATGGTAAGTTACAAAAGACAGTATGAATTTATATTAAACGTCCTGAAGAGGCAACTCCATAGGGACAGAAGGTAGATTAGTGATCACTAGGGACTAGAAAGGAGGTAGAATGGGAAGTCTCTAGCAAGACTGGCAAAAAAATTAAAAAAAAAAAAAACACAAATCACCAATACCAGGAAAGAAAGAGGTGCTATCACTACAGACATGGCATCCATTTAAAGGATAATAAGAAACTAGTAAAAACAACTTTACACTCATACATTTAACAGCTTAGAAGAACGAGGTCAATTCCTTGAATACTGCAATTTACCAATACTTAATCAAGATAAATAAGACAACATGAATATTCCTATAAAAATTTAAAAATTTAATAAATAAAAAGTTCCCATAAAAGAAATCTCCAGGCTTGCATGGCCTTACTGGAGAATGCTATTAAACATTTAAAGAAGAATGGGTACCAAGTTTACACAGTGCCTCCCAGAAAAAAGAAGAGGAGAAAACATTTCCCATCCTCTTTCACTAGGCCAAGATTACCTTGACATCAGAAGCAGATAAGATAGTGCTAAAAAAGAAAGCTATAGTCCAATGTCTCTTCTGAACTTAGACAAAAATTCCTCAACAAATCATTAGCAAATCAACCCCAGCAATGCATACAAAGATGGCAATCTCCTCAAATTGATTTTTACAGGTTTAATTCTTATCAAAAATCCCCACAAGGTTTTTTTGTTGACATAGATAAGCTTATTCTAAAGTTTATATGGAAAGTCACAGGTTCTAGCTAAAACAATCTTGAAAAAAGAATAAGTGAGAAGAATTACTTAATCTAATACTAAGGCCTGTTACACAGTTATAGTAATCATGGTAGGGTGGTATCGGTAGAGGGACAGACATACAGATCAATGAAACAACAGTAAATCTACAAACATATCCACTCAACTTCTGGGCATTGGGTAGGTGAAAAGTCCTGAAGATTTGACACCAAAAGTGTAATCCATAAGAGAAAAATTGGATTTCATGAAAATTAAAAACTTTTCCTCAGAAAAGTCATTAGAGAAGGAACTAATATCTAGAATATATAAAGAATTCTTAAAACTCAGCAGTAAAAAAAAAAAACCCAATTTAATTAGAAAGTGGACAAAAGACATGCACAGACATGTAAAAAGAGAATATATAGATGGCATATAAGCATACATAAAAGATTGTTATCATCAATAGTCATTAAAGAAATGCAAATTAAAACCATAAAGATATATCACTACACCCCTGGGTCATTTATACATTGCTGATAGAAATGTAAGATGGTATAACCACTCTGGAAAACAATTTGGCAACTGCATATAAAATTAAACATGTAACTGTCATATGACACAGGAAGTATACTTTTGGGCATTTATCCCATAGAAATCAAAACTCATCTATACACAAAAATCTGTACATGAATGCTCAGAGAAGCTTTATTTATAATAGTACCAAACTGGAAACAATCCAGATGGCCTTCAATAATTGTATAGAGAAACAAACTGTGGTACATCCATATCATGGAATGCAACTCAGTAACAAAAAGGAGTCAACTATTGATACACGCAACAATCTGGATGCACTGCAAGGGAATTATGCTGAGTGAAAAAAAGCCAATCTTTTTTTATTTAGTTATTTTTTATTTTTTGAGTAGGAGTCTCACTTTGTCATCCAGGCTGTAGTACAGTGGCACACTCATGGGCCCTGCAGCCTTGGCCCACTGGGCTCAGGCGATCCTTCCGCCTCAGTCTTCCAAGTAGCTGAAACTACAGGCATGTGCCACCACACTCGACTAATTTTTTGAGTTATTGTAGAGATGAGGTCTCACCAAGTTTCCCAGGTTGGTCTTGAACCCCTGGAGTCAGGCAGTCCTCTTGCCTCTGCCTCCCAAAGCACTGGAATTATAGGTGTGAGCCAACACACAAAAAAGCCCAGCAAAAAAGCCAATTTTAAAAGGTCACATAATACATTATTTCATTTACATAATGTTGTTGCAGTGACAAAATTATAAAACTGGGGAACAAATCAGTGGTTGTCAGGGGCCAGGGTCATGGGTGGAGGTGGATTTGACTATAAAAGGAAACAGGAGGGATCCCTGTGCTGATGAAATTATTCTGTATTGTGATCATAACCATGTCAATATCTGGATGTGATATTATTATCATATTATAGTTTTTCAGGCTTCTACTATTGGTGGAAATGGGGTAAAGGGTTAACAGGATACCTCTGTATTATTTCTTATACCTGCATGTGAATGCATAATTACCCAATATTTTAATTAATAATGTATATATAGTCAAAGAAAAAGAGCCACTAGGCAAGTCTAAGCAAGGTTCATCTAGCAGAGGTCAGGGCCAATGCAGGGAGGGCAACTAGTATGGTGACTGATGTATGCTAAGAGGTCTAGCAGAGTATGGGCCCCATGTGGAAAAAAACAGCTAAGCTGGGTGACGCCTGAGCATGGCTGACAGACTGGTTAGGAAAAGGAGAACTGGGTAAATAAACACACATACTGGGAATAATAAGAGCCTGGTTTCTCATTCTTGGAGAAGAGAATTATATATATAATAATGGGAAAGCAATAATGATGGTGTAATGTTGGATTAGAAGTAGAAGTGACAACGTGAACTCACGGTTTTCAGCATATATAGGTAGAAAAATAAATTATAGAGTTGGCTCTTGAATAACACAGGCCCTTGAACTGTGCAGGTCCTCTTATATGCAGACGTTTTTCAACCAAAAGGGATCAAAAATAGAGTATTTATGGGATGTAAAACCCACGAATACTGAGGAATTTTGTATAGGCGGGTTCCATAAGGCAGGCTTCAGGACTTGAGTATGTGTGGTTTTTGGTATACTGGGGGTGGGAAGAACTTGGAACCATCCTCCAAGTATAACAAGGGTGGCTGTCCATGTAGAAGTGGATAGACACATATATATATACATGAACACATATCTCCTAACTTTGTCTCCTGATGGGTGGGAACTCTGACACTGTAGCATAGTGAGCACACCCAGAATCTAGGTTTCTAAGTACTGTCCAGCCCCACTAAAAGGAACCAAGGTTCCTTGAAGAAATGGCTGATTTCAGGGCTGGGATAGGGAAAGAACAAGATGAGCTGGAACATCTTGCTGTGCCAAAGAGTAAGGAATGCAGGAATGATGGGATATGCCAAAGGGGCATTGCAAATAGCTTGAAGGGGCTTTTCTTGGCCAAATATGGGGCAACTGAAACATAAAAATAAAAGCCAGTAAAAGATTACATTCCAGTGAACAAAGGAATCCATGTAGAATAAATAAATAATTGAACACATAAATGAGAAGACAAGATTCTCCCTTACAGTGAATGCCAACTAATAAATGCAGAAGGGGTGATGGAATTACAAAATCTCCATTTAGTTATCTATCCTAGTAATAATTAATTCAGGCAAGAAATAAAAATGATGCTAAAACTGCTAGGTAAAAGTTAGATGTGGAACAGACTATTTACATAGCCTCAAAGCATCTCTCCACAAAATATTATGAAGGGAAAAAGAGTAATTTAAAATGGATAAATCTTGGCAGACGCCACTTTACTGATGTGATCAAACTTATAATTACCAGTGATGAGGCTAAATGACATCTCATACTACCTGTGACCTTTCTACCAAAAATGCACAGTCTCAGTCTTATCATGAGAAAACAGCAGACAAACTCAAATTGAGGAACATGCCACCAAATAACTAGCCTGTAATCTTAAAAAATGTAAGTTCACAAAGGGCAACAAAGGAGTGACTAAGGTCCTTGGAAAGAAACTGAAAAAACATTACAAGAATCCATCTGCTATTAAAGGATGCCACTGGGACAGTTGATAAAACTTAAAAGGGGATCTCCAGGTGAACAGAAATATGGGAGATTTTTGTGTGCTTTTCTTATACCTTCTCTGGAAGTTTGAAATTATTTCAAAATAAAAAAATCAACATCCAGACAACCAGAAGGCTTGGGCATCCTGAGGACAGAGTAAAGCACCACCTATTAAATATTCTTGCCAATTAGAAAAAAAAATCTGACTACACTCTACATTCATCTACAAATTGTAGAAAATATCACATGGATAAAACCAGCAAAAATCAGACTGTGGCAAACTTTAATTGGTAAAAAACCTGATTTCTTCAACAAATAAACTGTAAGGAAAAAGAGAGAGAGGGAAACTCATTTAAAAGAGATTTAAGCTACATAGCATTCAATTACAATGTCTTGACCTTTTCTGGATCCTCATTCAAACAATCATGTCATATATAGACTATATCTATGAGACATATCTACAAAACAATCAGAAATTTGAACACTTCTTAGATATTTGATATTAAACAATTATTGTTAATTGTTTATTTTTCCAGATATTTTCCTAATTTAATGTTAATTAAATTAGAAAAATTTATACCAAGAGGAAAATTTTAATTTAAAAAAGGTTTTTTGAAAAGGGAAGAAGTAGCTTACCTAGTGGATCACAATAGAGGTGGAACAACCTCCCTGGGGTATTTAGAAATACGCAGGTTTTTTTCATTATCACTGGAACCTGGGGACACTACTAGATTTAGTGAATAGGACCAGGGACACTACATGTCTTAGGTGCTCAAGGCCTTCTAGTACAACGAAGAGTCGTCCCACTTCCAAAGCCAACAGAATCCCTATATTTAGAAATACCAACTAGGAGGTAAGATTTCAACAGAAAAAAAAAATAGGGATGGGGTTTCTCTGACTCTTAGATTTGTTGGCTGGAGAGTTACGTAGGGGGGAAAACCATTATTCTACAAGGGAAGCATTTAGTAGACATCATTACTGTATTTGCTTTATTTTTAAATTTTTTTAAAAAAATAATTTTTACCAATGAGGTCTCACCATGTTGCCCAGGCTGGTCTCAAACCTGTGGGCTCAGACAGTCCTCTCCCTCCTGACTTCCAAAGTGCTGGGATTACAGGCTTGAGCACCACGCCTGACCAATGTTTGTTTTAGACCGCACTTCTTTCTAAGACATGGGAATCTAACGCATATCAAGTCTGCTACCTGGAAGCTGTCCATAAATGGCAATTACCAGTAATATTAGCATCTCTAGAACCAGACACAGTAAAGACAGAAGGAGGAGGATTTAAAAGGATCTGGAGTTTAGACACTGATGAAAGAGAGCTCCCCCTGGTGGAGTGGTCAGATTTCAACATGAACACAGTCAACTTGATAGCTCCCAAGTGTTGACCTCAATATTCCTAGTTAGATCCTTACTTCATTTTCTTTTTTTTTTGAGTTGGAGTCCCACTCTGTTGCCCAGACTGGAGTGCCGTGGCATGCTCCCGGCCACCGCAGCCTCGACCTGCTGGGCTCCGGCGATCCTTCCTCTTCAGCCTTCCAAGTAGCTGGAGCTACAGGTGCGCGCTACCAAGTTCAGCTAATTTTTTTGATTTATTGTAGAGATGAGGTCTCACCAAGTTGCCCAGGTGGGTCTCAAACCCACGGGCTCAGGCAATCCACTCACCTCAGCCTCCCAAAGCGCTGGGATTACAGGCTGAGCTACCAAGCCCGGCTCAGATCCTTACTTCTTTGCTCTTCCTTCTATCATTTGATCTATACTTAGGGGAAAAATTATTTAAAGTTCTCTATACAGTAGGACTAAAGTGAATATGGGCAAAATTTAAGAGTGGGCAATTAGAAAATACTGCAAGGGCCGAGTCAGGAGAATCATGTGAGGCCAGGAGGTCGAGACCAGCCTGGGCAACATAGCGGTATCCCATCTCTACAAAAGATCAAAAAATTAGCTGGACATGATGGCATGAACTTGTAGTTCCAGATACTCGGGAGGCCGAGGTGGGTGGATCTCCTGAGCCCAGGAGGGTGAGGCTGTGGTGAACTGTGATCATGCCACGGCAACAGGGCAAGACCCCAACTCAAAAAAAAAAAAAAAAAAAAAAAAAAAAGAAAAGAAAAGAAAGAAAATACTGCAAGGGATACTGCCAAGATAAATTACTCAACATCTCTCTTGACTAACTGCAGGCGGTGGCAGCAAGACCAGCAACATCAAAGTGGAATCAGGGCAGTTCCTAGCTCAGAGCTTGCAACAGTCAGAAAGAGTGAAGGACAAGTGTGGCAGTAAGAGTCCAAGCTACAGCACTCGTCTTTGCCTGGGGTGCCATATAAAAATCAAAATAGCATGAGAGAAAAAACACTGGGAGAAGTAGGGCTGGAGTACTTGTGAATGTGCTTTTATAAGGGGCACTTGCAATGAATAAAAGGAGAAAGAAAGCCTGATTCACAAATAGGCATTTGATAATAGGAAAAAATGTATAATCTCAGTCTCAGATAATGCAGGAGACAAACATTGTTTGCAACACTCCTTCTTAAAAGGCCAAGGTCATTATTCAGGATTTTGAAAATGAATTCTAACAGGCCAAAATGGTAATATAGAAGGTAATACCTGCAACTTGAAATTCCAATATAAAGAATAGAATTTTTTCTTTCATGTCCATTTACATGGTAACTTTTATTAAAAACTAGTTTTCACAGAGAATCAAAGAGCATATTAAAGAGATGTTACCTTTCATGGTTGCAGCATACTCGCTGTTATTTCCCAAAGTAGAATATGGTTGTTCATTTTCAGGCAAGGTTCCTGCAGCCATTGTAGTCTGTTGGAAAAAAAATTTTTTTTTGAAAGTTTGTCTTGGGACATCAATTACTAATCACCCATAATACGCTAGACCTTTGCTGTCTAATGCTGCAGTCATGGGTTGACTGGCGACTGATACTTGAAATGTGGCTAGTTCAGGTTAAGATGTGCTGTTAGTGTAAAACACACATAAGATTCTGAAGCCTTAGTACAAAAAAATAGAATGTAAAATATTTAATAATTTTTTACATTGATTACACATTGAAAGAATGATATTTTCATATATTGCTGTAAATAAAATACATTATAAAAATTTATTTCCCCTGGTGCTTTCTATTTTACTGCATATATAGGACATTAATCTGTAGTTAACAGTTTTCATCTAGCTCATGCTGTATTATATGGCTAAATGACTGTTGTATTGCTCAAATGATACAGTTTCCACTGAGGAAAGGTAATTAAATCATTCTATATGCCAAAAAAACAAAAATTATCACCTTTCTTAAGTTCTTTCTATGTGACAGACACAAATATTAAATCATTTTCTTTCTAACAAGAACTCTACAAAGCAGCTAGCAGCTCCTATTTTAAAGCTGTGAAAAGTCATTTCAGTAGGGTTAGCACACATACTGAGTGGTAGTTCAGCTACTCCTATCTTCTGGTTTTGAGTTCAGGTTTTTTCAACTAGTACACAGTTGCAAATAAAAAGACCACTCGAGCCTAGGAGTTCAAGGCTGCAGTGAGCTATGACTGCACCACTGCTCTCCAACCTGGGCAACAGAGCAAGACTTTATTTCTAAAAACAGTACATAGAGTATCTTTTATCTCATCCTCATTAATGCTCGGCATTTGTGAATCTTAACAGAATTAGCTCATTATTATTTTACTCTGCATTTCTTTACTTAGTGAGGAAGTATAGTTTTTCAGTTTTTTTTCCTTAGGGATTTCTTATTAATATGTGTCTGTTTCAGAGTTTTGCCTTTTTTTCCAACTGGGACACTCATACCTTTCTTCAACATATATGTTGATTCTCATGTCATCATATATATCAATTTTCCATCAGATATTTTGCATACCTTTAAAAAAATCAGTTTATCATGTCTTAATTATGATAGCAGTGTGTTCTGTCTAGAAGTCCTGCTTTTTCATGCAGTTCAACTTGTAAGATTTTTTTCCTTTAACTTTTCTGGCTGAAGTGCCACAATAAGAAAGGTCTTCTCCAATTCAAGATGCGAATCCCAATTAATGTCTCCTATTTTGGGGTAAGTGCTGTCCCTTTGTTGCAGGTGGACAATCACATTGGTAAAATGTAACAGTTAAAGAATTAAAGATGTTCCACCCTTAAAAAATGTAATGTTTCCTAATGTGACTACAAAATTAGCCTTTAAAAATAGCAATATAAATATTTCTTTATTTGTAGATTATCTACATTTGTAAGATTTAATATTACGTTTTTACTGAACAACATGAATTCATTCTTTATAAAAAAAATCTCTTCTAGGAAAAAGTGAAAAAATGGAAAGTTTTAATACTCTAATTAATTATAATATTCTAGTTAGCCGGGCTTGGTGGCTCAGCCTGTAATCCCGCACTTTGGGAGGCTGAGGTGAGTGGATTGCCTGAGCCCGCAGGTTCGAGACCCGCCTGGGCAACTTGGCGAGACCTCATCTCTACGATAAAAAAAAAAAAAAAAAAAAAA
>CAUYQG010090629.1:0-15520 GCA_963574415.1 Tarsius wallacei | reverse complement strand
CATCACTCACGGAGCCCCAGCGCCGCCGCCCGCACCGGCCACAGCCCGCGCCTGCAGCCTGCGGCTGCCGTCGCCGCCCCGGCCCGGGCGCCCGCGGCCCTCCGCGTCCTCCCGCGCCGCCGTGCCCCGGGCCCCTCTGCACTGGCTCGGCTCGCGGAAGGAGGCTCCGAGCTCGCCGCCACCGGCGCGCGGGGGCACCTCCACGCCGCGCTCCCCGCTCGCGACCCAGGCCGCCGCTCGCCAGCGCTCCGCCCCGCCTCGGCCCCGCCGCCCGCCCATTGGCCTGCCCGGCGCCCCTTGAAGGACGCGATTGGGAGGGCCGGCTGTCCATCCCCCCCTCCCCTCGGTGGGACCCGCCCTCTGGGTCCCACCCAGGCGCCTCACCCTGCGCCGGAGGCCCCGGCTGCCCGGCGGCCGCCGCCAAGCTCCTGCCTGCGTGGCTGCTGGTCCCAGCCGGCCAGCGGCTCCTCTGCCGGCCTGGGGTCCGGTCGCCCCGTTCTCTCTGTTGTCTCTCCTCGCCGCGGGTCTTTGCTCCATACTGATCCTCCCTCTGATTCTCCCGGCCTCACCTAAGGGGAAAGAAGCAATTCATTTACCTTTAAAAAAAAAGGAAGGAAGGAAAAAAAAGTGAGGAGTTTGACCCCTGGGTAGAGACTTCTGATTCAGGCGTCCAGGTAGAACACATGCCCCCCTTGCCCTGTCCCCAAGGCCTGTCCTTTGCTTGGACTAGGTCATTTTGGTGTTGCAATTTAAGAAATCTACTAGTTTAAGATGAAGTCTCCATCTTGCCTTACCCTCCTCGTAGAAAACTCCCTTCTGGCTCAAGAGGGGATGGGAGTTTGAACCTCTTCTCTACCACGTAGAACACAAATAGTGTATTTTTGTTGATTTTGCTTTGACAGGTCAGTGTTCCTCTCCAAGTGTCAGCAAAAATTGGGCTGGGAGTTTCCTCGCCCTGATTCTGAAGCGCCTTTGCTGGCCCTGCTCACCTTGGTGACCTCGGCCCAGGGCAAAGTCGGCCACGTATTGGTTGCCCATGAAACTGTGAAAAGTCTTGGAAAAACCCTTATGAAAATCGCCTACAAAAGGAAAAACTGAAGGGACAGGGGCACAAGAAAGATGAGAGGAAAGGGAGAAAAGGAGAGATTCAGGTGGGAGGCTGACGCTGTGAGGAAGGGAAACAAGCTTCAGACAATTGGGACAAGCGTGGGGAAGAGGATGGTGAAACCTCTCCCTTCAGCCTTGTGTTTAAAGTCGATCGGATGGACACCCTTCCTGAGATCTCTGCCGTTTCAGCCTACTAACCATGTAGTACAGCAAAGGCATAATAATTAACATTAGTGAGGGAAAACTGGAAAGCGCAAACCAGAACCTTTTTGCCCTGTGTCTGTCAGTAGGCTCCTTCCAAAGTGTGTCTGGAATGCCATAGGTCGGAAAGGTTACCAGTGCATAAACTGAACTGGGATGCAGAGCGCCTAAGATTTACTCTCAAGGAGCACGTAGTCTACTTGTGTAGACAAGCAAGTGCTCAATTAAATATTCTAAAATGCTTGAAGTGAAGGATGAATAAAGGAGAAACCCAAAGCCAACAGGGACAATTGTTTTCAGACACATGTCATGTTAAAAGTTCTCTGCTAATTGTGAACCACTGGCACAACAAGCATCTGGGGCAGACTCACAGAGGAGGTAACATTTGAGGTAGACTTTATTTTTAGTTATTTATTTATTTTGAGTAGGAGTCTCCTTCTGTCGCCCAGGCTGGAGTGCAGTGGCATGCTCATGGCCACCACAGCCTCAACTTGCTGGGCTCAGGCTATCCTTCCACCTCAGCCTTCTAAGTCGCTGGAACTATAGCCGTGTGCCACCATGCCTGGCTTATTTATTTATTTATCTATTTATTTTAGAGATGAGGACTCACCATGTTCCCCAGGCTGGTCTCAAACCCATGGGCTCAGGCAATCTTCTCAGGCATGAGCCACCACACCTGGCTGACCTTAAAGGATGCATAAAAGTTCACCAGACAAAAACAGGAAAAGCAAACTCAGAGAAACAAGACAGCATCTACCAAGTGTGAGAAACAGTCGGTAAATCTTGTGTGGTTTGGAACTTCAGGGAAGTGAGTGAAAGAGAAGAAGTAGAAAATTCTAGAAAAGTAGGCTGTCGTATTTTGAAGAGTCTTGGGTTGTCTTCATTCTGAAAGGGTAGCGACAAGTTTAGATCTGTGTTTTGAAAAGGGCAAGTGTGAAGAGAACAGGAAATAAAGTACTGGCAGGGGGTGAAGAGGAAGACAAGGTTTTGAGAGACATTTCAGAAAAAGAATGATATGACTGGGTATAAATTGGGTGAGAAGTCTAATCAAGAGAAAGAGTCCTAATTCTAGCCTGTCTGGGCTTATCTTTAAGACATGTTGCCAGAGGACAACTGGATAGTCATGCTCTGCGGGTGGTGATGCAACATGTCCCAGAAACACTAAGAATTTGACTCTTCCAGAATGACAATCAGATAGAGTCACATATGAATTCCAGGCCACTTGGGAAATATTTGCTTGAAGTCAGTTTTGTTAACAATTCTATAGAAAGAATGTCTTGACCTAGGAGAAGCATCTTTGCTAAAAAGTTTTGAAAATTAGATTTCTGGCCGGGCGTGGTGGCTCATGCCTGTAATCCCAGCACTTTGGGCGGCTGAGGCAAGAGGATTATCTGGGTCCCCAGGTTCAAGACCAGCCTAGGCAACATGGCAAGACCTCGTCTCTACAATAAAAAAAAAATTAGCAGGGCGTGGTGGTACATACCTGTTGTTCCAGCTATTTGGAAGGCTGAGGCGGAAGGATCACCTGATCCCAGCAGGTCAAGGCTGGCATGGCCGTGAGTGTACCATTGCACTCAAGCCTGGGCGACAGAGTGAGACTCCAACTCAAAAAATGAAAAAGAAAATTAGATTTCTAGTGTCTCCCTCCCTTGGGCACAGACATACCAAATCAGAGAAACAAAGGTAACAGGGTCCTTAGCGAGGTGTTAATTCTGGGCTCCAGCGATCCTTCCGCCTCAGCCTTCCAAGTAGCTGGAACTACAGGCATGCGCTACCATGCCCGGCTAATTTTTTGATTTATTGTAGAGATGAGGTCTGGCCAAGTTGCCCGGGCGGGTCTCCAACCCAAGGGCTGAGGCAATCCACTCACCTCAGCCTCCCAAAGTGCTGGGATTACAGGCTGAGCCACCGAGCCCGGCTAGGTGTTAATTCTTATAAGAGAAGGATATGTCACCAGGCTTCTTCACTCACTGTATCTGTGATAAAATGTTCCTCAAGATACTCCCTCCCCTGTTCCTGCAATCCTCTATGAGCTCTGACAATCAAGTTCGCGAACTCGCCACCATGCACTTACGTTGTCAACACTGTACAGACAACTCGGGCAGGTTTCATAACCTTGGTATATTGGTGTCTCACAGCTGTGTGTGTGTCAATGTGTGGCAGTGTCCCACTGAGTAGCGTTCATTATTGTTTTTGCATGTTTTTGTGTGCTATTACAAGAATGTCAGAGCTTGAATTAGAGCAATGAGCAAGCATTAAATTTCTTGTTAAACTTAGCAAGAGTGAAATTGAAATCAGGGACAGGTTAGTTCAAATTTATGGGGCTCGTGCCATACGAATGGATTGAACATTTTTCTGAAGGGAAAGAAAGTGTCACTGATGAAAAGAGGTCAGTAACAAGTAGAACTGACGAAAACATTACAAAAATTCATCAAATTGTGCGTGAAAATTGCCGGCCGACTGTAAGAAGCATAGCAGACCATGTAAACATCAATAAAGAAACAGGAAAATCCTAACTGAAAATCTTGGCATGAGAAAGGTGTGTGCAAAAACGGTCCCAAAGGAGCTCTTGCATCATGACAATGCACCAGCTCACACAGCACTGTGAGGGAATTTTTAGCCAGTAAACAAATAACTGTATTGGGATACCCTCCCTATTCACCTGATCTGGCCCCCAGTGACTTTTTTCTTTACCCAAAGAAAAAGGAAATATTGAAAGGAAGACATTTTGATGACATTCAGGACATCGAGGGTAATACAATGACAGCGCTGATGGCTATTCCAAAAAAAAGTGTTCCAAAATTGCTTTGATGGGTGGCCCACAGGCTGGCATTGATGCATAGTTTCCCAAGGGGAGTACTTTGAAGGTGACCCCAGTGATATTCAGCAGTGACGTATGTAGCACTTTTCCTTGAATGAGTTCGTGAACTTAATTGTCAGACCATGCATGTGCTACATCTGTTTCACTAGGACCAAATAATTCTAGGCAAGGATGTGCCCTGGATAGGCATCACAGGCCTTACTCCTACCTAGTAAGGATATTTCCCATTGTAAATTAGGAAACCGATATTCTGAGTTTTGCTACAGTCAGGCTTCCTGCATCGTTTTTACGAGGGACAAATGAAGTACTCTAATATGTAGCCTGCAAAGTAAAAGGCAAATTCCTTTTTAATCACAAGGAGAAATAGACGTTAGAAAAAAATGATCACAGCTACAGCAGATTCAAGTGGAATGGAGAGTGCTGAGACCACAACTTGAAACTGAGGCTTTCGTATACACATTTATACATTATTGTACCTAACAACTTATATTTTGTAGCTTCCTCATTTAGAGAGGAATACAGTATAAACTTCTTAGGTCTCCAGGCACATTTTAAAATCCAGTTAGATTTTGATGAATTAAATTTCCTGACATCTAGACCTTATGAACATTTTAAAGAGTATTCTTAACTTCTTTGCTTTGAGCCCTAGAATGAACTGCAGACTCAAGTTAGGGCAGTTTCAGATGGAGACTGCAGACTGAAGGCTAGGGCTCCAAAACTATACTTTCTGTTGTCAAGCCATAGGAAGAAAATGGATGGTTCAGTGTCTGGCGTATAGTACTTGTTAAGTGTTTGTTGAAGAATGAGCAATGAACGAATGAATTGATGAATAAATGAATGAATGACATGAAATACAATAAATTCTGAATAGATCTATTTAGGATAGTCACTCTGTCTACTTGTTTCCTATCTAGTTGGTTATTTGCTAGAGTACAATTACTGTTTGTCAATGTACCAAAATTTGTATTGTTAGGGTATTTGGGACAAATTGTGGTCATTCAGAACCATTCATTGAATACCAGCTTTGCTATGGTGAACCTCAACGCTAACTATTTAAGGATTTAAAGTATAATTAAGAGCCATGCCTTCTTTGTCCAATTAAAGATATTGGGACAGTGGGACAGCAATTGCACAATCAGTTGCCAATTCTATGGTAGAATTCAGAGTAGGTACAGGTGGCTTGAGCTCCAAGAAATTACGATTGGAGGAGACAAACCTGAAAACCTGCTATATATCACAGACAATTGGCTTTGATATGCTAAAGGATCTTTTTCTTGGAGGTTAGAGTTTGGGATTTGTCCAAAAGCACATAGGTTTTCCAGCTGAAGAGAACAGTTTGGGTAAAAACACAGAGATGGAAAGGTTAGAAAGGTGGGGCTCTGAATAAAAAATACCGCCAAGAAACCGACAATTTTACCATTATCGTAAAGTGTGAGAGGACAAATGAAACATCCAGAACTTAGTAAGGGAGTCTGGGATCTGCCGCAGCGACATTGCTACATACTCATTGCAATTTATCAGCAAGAATATAAATAGAATTACGATTTTCTACATAAGAGGTCAATGTTACACTGGTAACGACACCTTTGCTTTCGTCTGTGTAACTAATTTGCAAAGAGCAAAACAAAAAATGTTGAAAATGAGATATCCACAGAACGCAGATACAAGCAAAAGATATAATCATAACATAAAAACAACCACTGGGGGGCGCGGGACCAAGCAGCTTCACGTTCCTTCATGAAGACGAGAAAACACTCGCTGCCCTGGCTCGTTGGTCTAGGGGTATGATTCTCGCTTAGGGTGCGAGAGGTCCCGGGTTCAAATCCCGGACGAGCCCTCCTTTTTTATTTCAGAGTTCCGAAACTTTGTTCTCGGTATATGTGAGAAAATGTAATGAATACAGGTTAAACATTAAATTAACACTTTTTTGAACGGAGGACACACTTTACATTCAAATACCCTTAAAAGGCTTTAGCCAAAACGTGAAAAGTGTGCTAGCAATGTGGTACTGTCCTTTGAAAACGTGTTCCCACCCCTGCCTGTTCCCGCATGCAGCGCTGTAGGGTCGTCGGAAGCTCGGTTCGTGGTTGCCCATGATGTGGTCTAAACAGGGGGTTGGGGCATTTGCGGCTCTAGGGCGGTGTGCCCTTCCTCGGGGATGCTCGCCCGAACCCCTCATCCAAGATGTCCGGCTCTGGTTTGCAGCCCAGGATCCTGCACCAGGTGTCTGTTTCAAGCGTGCGAGTTTTAATAGGGACAGAGCAATTTTAAGAACTTGCCCTCGGGCGTGTAGTAACATATGTTGTATTAAGCGAGCTGCTTCCTTGTCCCATGGTTTCCAAAAACTAGGGAGAATCGAACATTCGCACTCAGGGGACCAGAACAGGGGGTGTGGGAAAAACTTGGGCTCGTCCGGGATTTGAACCCGGGACCTCTCGCACCCGAAGCGAGAATCATACCCCTAGACCAACGAGCCGCTCTCGGCAAAGGCGCTCCCGGCGTCTTCCTTCAGCCTTGTCGGCCTCTCGGCACAGTTCCGACCAACCCTGACCCGTAGTCCTCCTCTTACGCGCGGGCCCGGCGCCGCGAGTCTGAGTGGGAGCCCTCCCCGCCACGCGGGGGAGCCGCAGGGAGGGACGCGCGTCTGCTGCGCCCGCCACTCGGTCACCCCGCGCCGGGCTGCGGGTCCGCACGCTCCCGGAAGCTGCCTTCGGAGCCCGGGCCGTCCGGGCCGCTCCGCCGGCGGTGGCGGGCGCTGGGAGCCGGGCCGCGGAAGGCGAGGGCAGAGCGCCCACGGGTGCCCGGCCCCGCACCCCCCGCCCCCGCTCCTCCCGCCGCGTGCGTGTCCCGCTGCGGCCGTTGCTCGCTCCGCGCCACGGGCGGCGAGTGGAGACGCTAGGGCAGGCGAGGCGGGAATACGCCACATCCCGGCTAAGAACCGGCCGCCGGGAGACGAAGTCGCCAGGAGAGTGGGTACTAGCAGTTGTCTTTTCCGGAATGAACGTTTGGGACGAGGCCCTCTTTTAAGCCGTTTGCTCTGGGTGCGACTGTTATCCTCCTTGGCTGATGAGGAAACGGAGGCCCCGGGATGTGAAGCAGCTCGCCGAAGGCGCGCGGCTAGGAGGTGGCGGCGGCTCTGGGACAGAAACTCCGTTGGTGTGGGCAGGAGGGGGGGAGAGGAGGCAGCGACGGTGGGCGGGGTCTTCTCCCTCCCCACCCCGCGCAAATCTCCAGGCTTTTTTGCCGGGCGGAGCACGAAGCCCAAGTGCAGGTGTGGTTTCCTGGCCTGGGGTCTTCTGCCTGTCCTGTCCCGCCTGCTCTGTCTACCCAGCCCTGCCCGGCTCCCTGCGACTCGTGGCCAGATTGCAGGGGCCCCTCATTTCTGAAGGCCTCTCCCTTCTTCAGGCGACCTTCAGTTCAGGGTAAATGGAATCCACTGGTCTTCCAGGTGATGTTTTTGCACTCTCACCTTGTGACCGAAAACTTCCTGCGTGCACCAGCTTTTCTGCCCTTCCTTCTCCCCTCTCCCTCCCTCTTAATGTCAGTGGGCTTTAGGGCAGCGGTCCCCCGACCTTTTTGGCTTCAGGGAAGACCATTTTTTCTACGGATGGCGGGGTGGGGAGAATGGTTTCAGGATGGTTTCAAGTACATAACATGTATTGTGTGCTTTATTTCTCTTATTATCACGTTGTAATATATAATGAAATTTTTTTTTTTTTTAAAAAAGAGGCGTTGACAAGTAAATAAAACAATGGGGAGGCCACTCGGGGACTAAAATAAGTATCGGATTCTGACTTAAGCCTGCCACCAGATGCAGCCGTACACTAACCCACTTGCCACCCACTGATAGGGTTTTGGTATGAGTCTGCAAGCAATTGATTTATTAGGGTCTCTGTGCGGTCAAACCTCACTGCTAATGTTAATCTGTATTTGCAGCTGCTCCCCAGCACTAGCATCACCACCTCAGTTCCACCTCAGCTCATCAGGCATTAGATTCTCATAAGGAGCACACAACCTAGATCCCTTCCATGCGCAGTTCATAATAGGGTTTCTGCTCCTCTGTGTGAGAAACAAACTCACCTGTCCAAAATCAAAGGATGGACATGGAGACATGGAGTGTAGCAGAAGCGAGATTTTAATGGCGATCTCCCAAGATCGGGTGTCTGGTAGGCAGGCACACCCAAAACACTTCCAGCAAGCAATTTATTCCCTAGTGTGCAAGTCCCTCCCCCATTTCCTCATTGGCTGAGTATTATGGCCTCTACAATCTTTCAGGAGGCTCCCTAAGTTTTATTATTCCCTTAGTAGGCATTCATTGCCCCCCTTCCCTCTTTTCCTGCCTGCGGAAAAAAGGCCGCCAAATGTCCTGAGGAGGGAGAAGAACCAGGAAGTAAAAAGAAAAGGCTGATGACCAGCCACCATTTTAAGAAGTCGGAGTGCTTCTGGGTTTTGTTTGTTCGGGTAGTACCTGGGAATGTGTACTTTCTGGGGTTGCCATATCTGCAAGGTAGTTATGCAACTTTTATTAAGCAATTCTTGAAAATGAATCACTCAGGCTATTTTTCTTATAAATGAGAACCTAATGCCGCCACTCTGACAGTAGAGAGAGTTCAGGCTGTAATGCGGGGGGGCGGGGGGGGGTGTGTGGGGGGGTGGCTGTAAATACAGATGAAGCTTTACTCACAACCGCTCACCTCCTGCTGTGCAGCCCGGTTCCTAACAGGCCACAGACCATGACCTGGTGGTTGGGGACCCCTGCCTTAGGGGACCACTCAACAATAGGTCAGGACCAGAGCTCATGCCCTCGAGGGGGTATGGGGGGGGGGAAGAATGTAGTGAAAACACCTTGAAACTTAGCAAAATTTGAAAACCCCTTTTTAAACCAATCCTTGTGATGTAGGGAGCCCTAATGCTCCCCAGTCCTGGGGCTGTGTAAGATGGGCAGCTCTGTCTAAGCCTTCTCTTTGCCTTGACAGTTTTTGTAAAAACTCTGTTGACACCCTCTCCTTCTTGTCTGAGACCACTTTTCTTCTTCCTACTGAGCTAAGATTTGAGAACTGGATATTGCTTCTAGCCTATTCTGGTGGTTTGAGGATGGATTCAGGGGCAGGTTGGGTGGGGAGGGAGGCATTCTCATGGGGCAAGTCTTGAGCAAGCCAACTCTTGCCCTCTTCTTTGAGAGTACACATCTGCTAGGGCTCACTGTGCCCTGCCTGAGCTGTGTCTCACTCCTAGGGCTCCAATTCATTCCTTCCACTCACCACAAACGTGGAAGATGGCACAGCTGGAGACCTTTCCTACCTTTGCTCAGCAGAAATTCTCAAGGTTGTGCCATTTGTTAATTTCCCAAGCCTGCTTTTCCATCCCTTACGTAGTTTGTAATGGCTTCACAGTATTCTATCAAGACAAGGAAGCAGTTGTTTCGTTAGTCTTCCACTGTATGATAAATAAGTGGTCTCCAACATTTCATGATATAAATGCTGTTTGACACCATTTGCATATATGCTTTTTTCATGTTTTACATTAATTCCTTATGACATACCCTAGAGTTGGCATGGTCAAAAGGATGAGCGCTTTGATGCTTTGACCACTTTTATAGCTCTTGATGCAATTCCATGCCAAGGAGCTTGGTTTTGCTGTTTAGCAAGTAAGATGGAAATGTGTGGAACAAGAGGACCAGGAGGCCCTCTTGGAAAACTTTAAAACCCATGGTTTGATCTTTTAATTCCACTTAAGGGTTCTGGTGGCATCAAAGCTTTTGAGAATGGTGATCGTGTTGACAAAAAAATTTTGACTTGGGGTCAGATGCATGAAGAAGAGAAGATGAAATTAGAAAAACAGTAGGTCCTTTACTACCCACTAGAATAGAATAACTTTGGGCTGGTGTTAAAATTGTGACAAGGACTTTAAATCACTTGTAAGGGGGAATTAGTGATTGTTATATAACTAATGTTTGCTTGCCACTGAACTCTGACCCAGTTTAAGCTTAAGTGGTGCACACTGGGCTCTGAGTAGGAAGATCAGTCCTTGATAGTGAGAATACAATTAGTGACATGGATCTACCACTCAAAGGAACCTTCTTGCTAACTGGACACACAGGACTGGCCTCATATCATGTGCTGAGCCTTGGTTGCTGCTTCTGGGATTTTGCACGGACTGCCTTGAAGGCCATGATGGCTGTCTCAGTAGGTTTGCTTCACCCACTCCAAGCCATGCCCTAATTTAAACAGCAATTCAGAACTGATGGAAAATGTGTGTCTTTTTCCAGGTTCCCATCCAATAGGCTGTGACAGCTTCAGCTCTTTTTTACTGACACATTTCCATCCAGTTTCCCTCACTGACTCTTTCTGAGGTTTGTCTCCGACATCTCTCTGTAGTTTGCTACCCCTTCACTGAGTCAGCATTTATGAAGTCTTAGAGCCACCTCAGTCCCTTCATTTTTCATTCAAAAGTTCTCACTTGTGTTAAGTGTTGAGAGTGCCTGAGGTCATAGGGCCCATGTGAAACTCAGATCTAGGTTGTAAAAGAACTGCTTTCTACTAGGACACTCTCACTTCCACCAAAGAATCTTATCACCCCTCTGTTTTACACAGACCTTGTCCTCCTCCGGATGATATTGGGCTATTATATATAAAAGTGTATGGTTTTCATAATCAAACTTGTGGTTGTTTATGAAGACATGTTCATAATAGCATGTTACAAGCAAGAAGGATACAAAATTTGATACAGTAAAATCCCAATTTTGTAGCAATCAATGATTTTTTTTAAGCGATGGCATCTCACTGTTTGTGTGCCCAGGTTGACCTTGAACTCTTGGCCTCAAGAAATCCTCCCACCCCAACCTCCAAAAGTGCTGGGATTACAGGTGTGAGCCACTATGCCTGGCCTAATAATAGCCAATAATTAAACCAAAACATAGAATGCACTAAAGAACCAGAAGAAAATCCATAAAATATTAACTCTAGTTATCCCTGGGTAGTAGAATTATAAATACTTTGAAATTTACTTTGTAATTTTTTTTCTTTCCTCCTACAAGTTTTCTAAAATAAATATTTTTTCATAATGAGAAAAAATAAGAATAATTGACATTTTTACACAACAACAACAAAAAAAAACGGGTCTTAAAACTGTGTTTCCTTGTTCTTGGTAGAATGAATAGAAACAGAATTAGAAACCATGCAAAGCAGGCCCTTTTGTGCTTTCTGAGGCCATCAATAAGGCTGTTTCTGTCACTCCTGAGAGGCCAGGTGCAGTGTGACCAGGATGCGCCTGGCACCGTTGGCACCTTGGCTTCCTTATGTGGTCACGCAGTAATGACTAGTGCTGGAGGGCCTATTGTTTGAAGAAGCCATTATTTTCTTGGGAATGAGTATCTGCCTCTTGTAATACTCATTCTCTGCGTACTAACCATATAACCTGGAATTTATTTATTAATAAATTGTGTAGCTATTCTTACATGTTTAACCTTCAGTCACCTTCAAACGACTCTTTGTTTGATGCAATACACATATTGAGATGCTTTCTCCACTGCTCAAAACAATTTTTGAACTTGTCAGTTTTGATGCCTTTTAGTGCTCCTGCTATTTTTTGCTTCACCTCTTCCACATCAGCAAAACATTTGCCTTTGAGGACTTTTTTCATCTGAGGAAACAAAGATTAAGTAAATAGGGAGGGTGGGGCACGGGGGTCATGCTGTTTTTTGGTCAAAAACTGCTGAACACTCAGTACTGTGTGGACAGGTGTGTTGTCATGGTGGAAGAACCAGTCTCCTGTTTGCCCCAACTAGGGATGTTTCTGCCACAAATCATGATGCAACCTTCTCAAAACTTCCAGATAAAAAACAATAGGTTCTTAGAACACTTACCTAGCTGGGGGAGCCTGTACAACAAAGGGCCTGCCTTCCAAAAGCTAATTCCAGGTGGTTTTTTGGGGGTCCCCCCTCATAGAATCTTGTTTCTGAATGCTGGTTAAAGTGCAATTCTGTCCATTCATTCTTTAAAACAGAAACAATTGATAAGTGTGATAACTGACTTTACGGGTTTGCCCAAGTTCAAGTAATTTTATCAAATTTCTATGTACAACGACATCATGGAGGCTAAAGTCATTACTTACAGAAGTCCCTAGAGGGAATCCTAGCCTCCCATGACCTCTTCTGCATCCTATTTCCCTCACAGCGTCTTGCAGGCTGTGCCGGGCCCAGGGGTGTTCCGGCTGCCATGGAGAAGCCCCACAACTTTCTAGGATTAGGAGGCGGTGTCAGAAGTCTCTTTACTCTTCTGGCTCCCTTTCTCTTGTGAGGCATGCGATATATTGGTCATCTCCTCCTCTTCTGAGGAGTCTCAAAAAACCACAACTTCCTGCCCCATTGAGCACTGACTACCGTGGAGCCTCCCTGGGATTTCCAGGGCTCTCCTGGGATTTGAAGTAAGACTGGAATAATGTTCTTTCCTCAGCATCCATAGCCACTGGGGTCAGGACCACCACAGGGCTCACAGTCAGCCTGCATTACTCCAAGCAAAATGAAGTCAGAACCATGTCCCCTGCCCCTAGGCCTTTGTGCACTTTGCGCTTCTCCTGTGCTTACCTGTCCTGGGGGGAGGGCCTCAAGAACCAACTCACACCAAGGGTGGATGACAAAGGCTTAAAATAATTATGATTCTAGAATATTTGCATTTTCATGGGAAGGACACTCATGATGACATTCAAGGCATTTGGTATGCAGCTATGACTTTGAAAATCATTCTATCCCAGCTCTAAAATCAGTTTTGTCATTCATTATTTAACAAATGTGTACCGAGCACTACCATGTTAGTGACACTGTGTACAATGACTAATGCAGACACTTCATACTCTCATGAAGCTACAGGTTAGCTCTGGACACAGCAATACATTGTTACATGGAATGATGAGGCAGCTTTTCTTGGGTGGCTGATGAATCTGAATCCCATTTTATATGAGTAGCATTTGAATTTTGCTCTCGACATCTTCATAAGCCATCTGATCATTATATAGAGATGTTCTGTTCATCCTATTTTCACCTGGCCTGTAGGGCACAAAGCTGGCTAGAACGAGTTGGGGGGTCAAACAAAATTTAATTGAAGTAAACTTGGTGTTTTCGGATTTTGGTGTTTCTGGTTTCCCCTGTGGAGAACAGCTGTTGGCTTTCTTGCCCAGCACCACATCCTTTGGTAACAGCACCCTGATTTTACTGTGAGGACTCACCTTGCTCCCATTCACAGTCCTGGTACACAGGACTGCCCCACCTAGCGCCCAGCTGTAGGGGAGGGCACATGACCGCTGCCTTTTCTTGGCCGTGGTGATTTGCTCAGGTGTGGGCACAGGATCCACACAGGCCTACAGAAAGCCTCTGCAGGGCTTTTTCCCACAGCTCCTGGGAAAAACATAAGCTCTTCCTTTGGGTTTGCAGGCCAGGAAGAGCCTGCTTGAGAACATGACCAACACAGAGGAAAGTAGAGACCAGTCCCAAAAGATGTTCCTGATATCGCTTGAGTGACTGAAAGTGGGTCTGTTCCTTTCAGTTATAGGGTTCAGTATGTAGGAAAGGGGGGTGGATTCAGAAACAGAGACAGCTCTATTTCTCATCAGCCAGTCTGAGCTGGGTTCCTGTCATCAGCAGCTGAGTGCCCTCATTATCTCAGCTGTATTAAATGTTTACCTACCAGAGACCTAATCAGAAGATGACGAGCTGGTTGCCTTTTCACTCATTTATTCCTTTATTTGACATATATTATATTGAACATCTAGTGAACTCGTCACAGGACAACACCTGCATGACAAATTGAGCTTTGTTCAGGATGACCTCCATGAGGAAAGTGGGGTCCCGAGGCCCCCAGGTTCATATGCAGCTGAAACAGCATTGCAGCTCCTTTGAAACATCGGCATAGCCCTTCAGAGCAGCCATTTCTTTTCTGGTCTCTTTCTGCAGAAAGGAAGGGCACAGTTTGGAATTCAAGCTAGACTAAGAAGACCATGGAAGAAGATTCTGACCTTCTCTTTTAGCCCCGTCTTTGTGCTAAGACACAGATGGATTTCTTTCATCCCAAATGTAGAAATTCCAATATCAGCCATGCGAATGCAATGCCCGGTCATGGTTGCTTTGGGAAAGGAGAGCTTGGAGGGGTGGGAGGAGGAGGGGAGGCGGCAGGACCAACAAGAGTCAGTCCCTGGGCTTCTTGAATTCCCAGCTAGGACCCTCATTCGTTAACAACCCCTGGTGATAGGGCATCTGTTTTTTCATGAAGTAACCAAATAATGTGACTTACAGTGGACTAGGGGATAGAAAGGTATTCTGACACCATCAAGCATGCTCCCGCAGCATCACATTCTTGTCACTTTTTATTGCTCCTTTCTCATCTAATGTTTAGATCTTCCAGAAGAAAAAAATACAGTTTGATTTTCATCTCTGTCCCACATCTTTCTCAAGTAAGGGAAAGAGCCCCCTCTCATCATAGACTCACGATTGTGCACATATTCACAAAGCACTTTGCCCAGATGTGTGTGTGTGTCTACACAATCCCAAAACATATATAAATAAATCCATGTATTGCTTAGGGGGTAGACTTACCTGTCAATAGATAGATGGTAGATAGACACTATGTAGCTCTCTAACTGACACACACATATCTCCCAAATTCTGCTAACATCTAAAGTTTATGATAGCTGTGACAGTATCAGTCTCAACCAGGTTACAAGTTTGCTATAAATTACAAACTGTTAAAAAAATCATTTTTGAAAATATATATCCCAAATATTAACACTGTCCTGGATCTTGAAAAACTATAAATGGGATGAGAAAATTGAGGTACCAGTGGTGACATAAGGCCTTTTTGTCTGAGAGACTGTTTTCAGAAGTCAGGGTAGGATGTGGTGTCACAGACTTCCAGAAAAACAGTTTCTCCAAATACCAAATCAGCACATTGAGACAGTGAAATACTCAAATCCGAATAAGGACCAACCCCAAGATTAACTGTGTGTGGAGAGGGGAGAGGTCCTTGCAAGACCTCCTGCCCTCTCCAAACAGAACATTAAAGCAAGAGTCACCCAGTGAGAAGAGACTAAAGACCCAACTCACTCCTCCTGCATCAGGAGAAAAACCTGGGCTGGGCTGGGCTGAGCTTCAGGGAGAGTTTCCCAGGGAAGCTGGAAAGGAAGTTTCTATCAGGGAGCTTGTACATCCTGGCACTCAAGGCGTGCTGCCCAGGAAACATCTGATCCATTCTCCAGGGAACTTTTCTGGAAGCACAAAATTCCTCCTCGCAGGATACATCAGCGCACCACCATTGCTCTGGTATCAACGCTTTGCTTCCAGGATGGGAGGTGCAGTACAGAGCAGGAAACCTCTGACATTCTGCCTCTCCTTGGGAGTTCTCC
>CAUYQG010090625.1:0-23256 GCA_963574415.1 Tarsius wallacei | reverse complement strand
TCAAATGCCATCATCCATATGTGCATCTATTATCTCAATTAAAGAAGGAACATTCTCAAAGCCTATGCATGCAATCCTTCAAAGTTAGGGAAGGTCCGTCAGACAGGATCCATGGGGCTTTGCCTCCGTCATGGCCACATTCGGCTGGAGCCTTTCTCACAGCCGGCGTTTTTCCTGTTTTCAGGTCCCTTTTACCTTACTCTTACTAATGATTGTGGCTCCCGGCAAATTTCTTCATAGAGGGCCAAGGGAAATAAATTAATAAGCACTTCCTTATAGGTTCAGGTGTTTTGCTTATATCTTCTCATTTACTGTTTACCTTTTGAGGTAGATGTTCTATCTTTACCTAAAGGTGAGAAGGCAGAAGCCTCCAGAGGCTAAATAACTTGGTCCTTGTAAGAGAAACAACTGGGATTCTAATGCAGATAGACCTGATTTTCAAATCCATATGCTCTTTATTCTTTTACCTGGTTTTTGACTTTTTCTTATAGTTTCTCTGAATAGCAAATTTCCTTAGTGCAGTTAAATATGATTTGATTGATTGATACTTGGTTTTTGCTTGGCTTCTGAAGAACTCCTTCAATTATTGATTCATTCAGCTAATATTTATTTTTGTATCTCCCATGTGTCAGGCACTGGTAGTCACTGAGAATATAAAGATATGAGATGTGGTTTCTGTTCTTGAGAAGCTTTCAAAGAGGGAACAGATATGCAAAAAAAAAAAACAGTGATTCAGTATGAACACCACATTAGAAGTATGTCCACATTTCAGGGGTGGGACAAAGTAGGTAACAGTCTAGGAGGAAGGAAGTTGTGCTTGGCAAAGGAATTGTTCAAAAAAAGGAGCTTCAATAGGGGTCTTAAGAGATAGCAATGATGGTGATAACGATGATGATGATGATAGTAATAATAGCCATTCATTTCTGAACACTTAGAATGTTCTAAAAAGGTACCCATGAATGTCTAATCTTTTAAAAAACTCTCAACATCTCTAGGTGTTATTTCTTTTCATATCTCTTTGATGAAAAATACTGAGGCACAAAGAAGTTAACTCTTTGCCCACTTATAAAAAAAAAGTGCAGCTCTCTGCCGAGTTCATTTAATTTTGAACAAACATGCTCTGAGGCTGAAACAAATCTGATTGGTTTTCAATGTGAAAATAAAATATAAAAATTGTCCTTGGGGTTATTTCTAAACAGAACTTGTCTCTAATCCTAACAAGTATTATGGGGTGGGGGGGATTACCATATTTTGTATTTTGTAATTCTCTTCTTCTTCTTGTTTTTTTTTTAGTCTTGGAGTAAATGCTGCAGCCAAAAGCACTGCCGGCGAGTATCATCAGCTTAAATGGGAAGGTGTTAAGTGATTATTAGATGGTGAAACCAGGATGAAAATCCAGGTAGCTGGTTTCAAAGTCAGCCCCATTTTTTGGCTCTGTTTTACTGAAGCAGTAGTGATTAAGCATTTGCCTGGAAGATTGTGGGGCTGGGATGAAGTGAGGGTTGAGGGTTATAGAAGGATTTTCCTGACCAAGTGACCCCATATGTAAAGACAGGGAGATGAGAAACAATGTGCCATAAATGGAGGATTTGTAAGTTGCAGCATCTGGCTGAATTATGCCTTATACGTTGGAGTTGTTGAGGGGGAGAGCTCTAAAGATGTGTTCAGATCAGGAAAGGCCCACTTGGACATGATAAGGAACTTGGACTTACTGTCACTGGAAAATTTGAAGCAGGAAAATGAAGGGATTCCATCAGTTTTCATCAGTGAGGTATGCACAGATAATTAGGAAACATTCTCAGTTTCAGGGATATGAGTTAAAGTCTTCCAAAATATTAATAAGAAACAATTTGATACCCTTAACTTTTAATCAGCATTCTTTCTTTCTTGTCAAAGCACTTCTAACAAAGAGGTCAGGTCAGTCCTTGAAACTGAAACCCACAAATGTCATACTCATATTTCTGGGCTGCAAACAGAAACGACAGAACCTTGATCACTCTTTATGTCACATGAGATAGAGATTCATTCTGGACCTGAGCTGCAGATCAAATTGCTATCTCCCAAACGAGGGGCTCATGGAGGATTTGTGAATCAAAGATTTAGCTTTTTTTTCCCCCCAGGATGCATTCTAACATTTCACAGGCTTCCAAGGACCCCACAAAATGGGTGTTGACAACCCATTCTGGGGAAGGAGAGCTGTGATTGAAAAGGTTCCTGGTTTACTGATTTTGATTGCTATCTGTCTTGGCACAGCAGCAATCAGAAGAAACGTACCACTTGAAGATTTAAAGACAGCAGCAGTCTTAATCTCTCCTGATATTTTCCCTTTTAGATTGGCTCAAGCATTGCCTGACACTGGAATCTGTTTTCCCTGACTTGCTTTGCTGTTATATGATGACCTTTTCTTTGTTTATTGTTTTAGCTGAACTTTCTGGGAGTTTATTTAATTGATGGACTAGTGTACCATAGTATGTCTGGAAGTCTACTGGTGAAATACTACAATGTCTGAATGTGTAGTTTTTTTTTTTTCTTCTCCTTCATCCTTACCCCTGATGTCAGATACTCAACATTCCAACTGGTTAGCTGATATGGTAATAGAGGCTCTTCCTTATCTTGTTCAAACAGAGTCACTCAGGGTCAGTCTGTATTAGAAATGTCAACTTTCTGTTGACAGTCTCTTGGGCTGTGGTCTAATACACGAGTTATAGGTTTTGATACATTTCCTTTTTTCTTTTTTGAGTTGGAGTCTCACTCCGTTGCCTGGACTGGGGTGCAGTGGTACGCTCCCGGCCACCGCAGCCCTGCTGGGCTCTGTTGATCTTTCCGCCTCAGCCTTCCAAGTAGCCGGAACTACAGGCGTGCGTTACCATGCCCGGCTAATTTTTTATTTATTGTAGAGATGAGGTCTCCCCAAGTTGCCTGGGCGGGTCTCAAACCCATGGGCTCAGGCAATCCACTCACCTTGGCCTCCCAAAGTGCTGGGATTACAGGCTGAGCCTCTGAGCCCGGCCGCTTTTGATATATTTCTAAACAGAGATCCATCTTTACCTACCTTATCTCAGCTTAACTGGGGTGTTAAAATGTATAAATCATGAAATTGCTCATTACTTAAGAAAAATAAGCAGTAAATGGTTGTCAATATAGGCTTTTGCCTAATGTTTTTGTCCAATTAAAAAAACACATAGGAGTTTGAGAAAGACCCAGGAAATTAAAAAGCAAATTACAAAACACAATGTATAGGATCCCAGTTTTGAACTAAATTATATATGATATCAGACGAACACAATATGAGAGAAAAACATCAGAAAGTTAGCAGTGGTAATCTTTGGCCTGCAAGGACTTTCAATGTCATTCCTTCTTGAATTAGTCAGAATGGGTAATTTCTTATATTTAGAAAGTTTAAAAGCACAAGCATTATTTATGCACTGGCATAACTCAAAAACCTCTCATGTGTAACAGACTAGAATGATTAGCAAATACATCAAATATATTGTATGATTCAAATAAAGAAGTTAATTGTTTGGTTGACATGGTTAAGTCTTAAGTTTCCTAGTTGTCATTTTAAATTAAACTGTACTTGGGTTTTGTGGAAATAATTGAGTTTCTTATATATTGACACTAAGCAATCAGGCTTGGTAAGTCACTACTTTTATATTCTTGGAGTCCGTGATCAAGGCCAGCAATCAGGCTTGGTAAGTCACTACTTTTATATTCTTAGAGTCTGTGATCAAGGCCAGCATGAACACTTCTACTAGTTTTGGGAATTGATATGCAAATAGATGCATTTGCAGATAGCTCTTGCTCGCCTTTGACATTAGCCATAGTCTTCAATTTATATATCTAAGTACCAACATCTATTGGAAGCAGACTATATGCCAAACATCATCACGGTTGTTCAGAGTAAAACATACATGGCCCTTGTCCTTAGGGAGCCTATGGCTGCTTTGAAAAAGAATTCATTGTATTATATTCATCGCCTAGATATGTTTTCATTTATAGAAGAAGATAGAGTCTAAAATTGGTTATGCTTCACCATCCCTGCTGAGAAGTGTTCTAAAACAAGGCATAACTTGCCAGGCAATGTTGTGATGGAATATTTTCTCAAGGGGATGTAGTTAATTATTAAACACCTAGTTTAATGCTGATTTGGCAACAATTCTCCATGGATGTTCACACTTGAGATTTTCCTTGAGTTGCTTAGGGTGGATTTGGAAACCCGTGGGTTAGAGCTGAAGTGATTGGTTTGGATTGAAGGCCTGATATGGGGAGACTCTTTCTTTTTTATTTTTCGATGATTGACATATTCTCATCTGAGATACCTACCCACTGGCTGGGCATGGTCTCGTTGCCTTTTGCCACCTCCAAACACTGATTATCCCCCGTGGGGACTGATCAGTCTACTTGGGCCATGGTTGGTTTGTGTCTTACTTTCTTTTATATTTATTTTACTTTGTTTAGTTTTTAAATAGAAATGAAGTCTCACTATGTTGCCCAGACAGGTCTTGAACTCTTGGTGTCAAGTGATCTTCCTACCTCAGCCTCCTAAAGTGCTGGGATACAGACATGAGATACCGCACCTGGCCTGGGAGCTCTCTTTAGAGACCCATGAAGTTGGTCCTGTGTTCCCTCCTTATGGAATAAACCCTAAAAGAGGAACTGGGGAGGGAAGAATATAACTACTAATTAGTGAAGTGGGTGAGAGAAATATCAGATTCAGAGGGTGTTCATCAAGGTTGATGAGGAACTCAGATGGTCCAGGTTGATCCTAGGTCATTTTGAAGGATTACTTCTTTGTGATCAGCGAAAACAGTGGGGGTGGGACAGCAGGTAGTCATGGTGTTCAGGGTTGACTCTTATTTCTGTTAGAAAATATGTCTGTCTTTCGGGGGGTGGTAGTGTCTTGATATGCAAGATATCAAAGCACAAAAATTAAGAAAAATGAATGCATGAGAGAATCTGTGCTAGAACTCTTTCAAAGGTAGAGAAAAAATGGTGTCTCTTTGATACCATCATTTGAGAGAGGGTATTCAGATTTCTGAAGTGACTTCATTTTTTTTTTTTTGAGTTGGAGTCTCACTCCGTCACCCAGACTGGAGTGCAGTGGCCGCTCCTGGCCACCGCAGCCTCGACCTGCTGGACTCTGGCGATCCTTCCGCCTCAGCCTTCCGAGTAGCCGGAATTACAGGCACGCGCTACCACGCCTGGCTGATTTTTTTGTTTGTTTTATTGTAGAGATGAGGTCTCACCAAGTTGCCCAGGCAGGTCTCGAACCCGCGGGCTCAGGCAATCCACTCACCTCAGCCTCCCAAGGCGCGGGATTACAGGCTGAGCCACCAAGCCTGGCTGTGACTTCATTTTTTAAATAATATTTGCATTTATATATGGATTTGATCTATCTGTCCATCCAAATTTGATCCATATACATAAATGAATTTAATCCAATTGTTTTGACTTTGAAATGTTTATCTGCTGTGCTTTATGTGTTATAAAAGAGAAAATTAGGTTCAGAACATTACAATGGAAAATGATGAAACTTTTTCTATCTTTTTTGTTGTATTTTGCCATATGGTTTCAGAAAATATAAAATATGAATCCAAGGCAGAAGTTCTCCTAGGGCCTGGATTCAGAGAGGGCAAGAGAAAATGAGAGACAAAGAGAAGATGAACGATGTCCTTTTCCTACAAAAATTCCATAAATAAACCATAAATTGTAAATAAACCTTAATGAATGATGACACTGTTCTGACCCTAAGCAAATGTAGGTAAAAATCTAGAATTTATCTATTTCTCGGAAAGAAAAGTCCAACCTAGAATGACTCATTTCTCTTTAAAATTATTCAGTACCTACTAATTGTATCCTTTGATCTAAAATGCCACGGTAAAATCTTTTTACTCTTACTTTTTGCCAAGCACTGTGCTAAGTACTTTGAATATAGCTTCGCAAACTGATCTTAGTGCCTGTCGTGTGCCAGGACACTGATGCCTCTTTTGTGTTCATTTGCTTCTGCTACATCACCACGATCTCTGCCTTCATTTTCACATACTGTTCTCCCTGTGTGCATGTCTGTGTGTAAATTTCCTCTTAAAAGAACACTGGCCATAGTAGATTAGGAGCCCGCCATACTCCACTATGACCTCATCTTAACTAATTGCATCTACAATGACTCTATTTCCAAATAAGGTCAATTTCTAAGGCACTGAGGCTTAGGACTTCAGCATATGAATTTTAGAGGACAAATTCAACCTATAACAGGGTACGTTTTGATATAAAAATCATTTTTTTGCATATATTCGAGATATAAGAAGGAGCAACTGATTAGTGTTTCTCCCAAATGCAATAAGCATTGAAGAGGTACACATTTTATATGGATGAACATAACAGAAAAGCAGATTATTGGGATAGAAGGGAAGGAGCTGGTCTTTATTGGATACTTTCCATAGCCTAGGCACTATTAGCATCTTTGTCCAAATTATTTCATTTAAAGTGATTTAATTCTTATTAAGCCATGTTTATAAGGTCACTTCCATGTTGTACATGTACAAACCAAGGCTGAGAGACATGGAATAACTACCTAGAGTTTGGAGTCACAAGGGACAGAGCTGGGACTTAAAAGGTAATTTGGTGGGTACCAGAAAACACATTTTTTTTCCTTCTAGTGCATTCCAAGAAAAACTGTGATGACAAATGAAAGACTGTGGAAGTCAAAGATCCTAGCGCATTTGTTCTTTAAAGAGTTGTCATCTAGAGTAACCTTATCAGTCGGGGTATTAATCATATTTTAAAACTTTATAATGAAAATAGATACCCCAATATCCTTTTTTCTTGCAAATATCATATTATAAGAAGAAATAAGAAACTTATCAATCTAAATCTCAGTTCCAAAAATTTACATGTGTTTCCATTTTCTTACACCAATCACCAGCTTGTTGACCACAATACGAAAAAACAAATCCACAAATGAATCATAAGAAGAGACTCAGCCAGGTGCAGTGGCTCACGCCTGTCATCCCAGCACCTCTCGCCAAGGTGAGAGGATTGCTTAAGCCCAGAAGTTGGAGACCAGCACGGGCAACATAGTGAGACCTCCTCTTTATATAAAATCAAAAAATTAGCCAAGCGTGGTTGCATACACCTATAGTCTCAGCTAGTTAGGATGCTGGGATCAAAGGATTGCCTGAACCCAGGAGGAGGTCAAGGCTGCGGCGAGCCATGATTGTGCCACTGCACTCCAGCCCAGGTGACAGAATGAGACCCCCACTTAAAAACAAAAACAGTAAGAGTTTGGTAGTTCACGTGAAAACTTTGATTGGGCACTTAAAATCTGACTTTCTTCTGTTTAGCATTCAACATATTCAATTCCCCCACCCCACCCCCGCCACCATTTCCCTTTCTTCTTCTCTATTCTTGTCCTACCACATCCGTGTCATGAAAATGGCTACTGAAATAAATTAGTTTAATTTGTGAAATCACATTACGGTTCTCTCTGCTCATGCCAGTTTGCCCAGATTAGCCCAGGCAGATGGCTGCGGAGTTTCATCGCTGGTGAGAAAAGGGGCCTCTTCCAGAGATGAAATACAAGTGTGGGAGAAGTGTTGTGGGTGCCAGAAAGCTGTGTGCTTGGGTTTTGGGGCTAGCAAAAGCAGACCCTCACATCAGGTCGACTCTGCCTTCTGAAGAGAGGGCTCTCTGAGAGCTAGAAGCAGCTGGTTCTGGAGAAAAGATGGCTTGAAAAGAATCAGAGGCATTATGAGTCTTAAATTATTTAAGTTCCTCCTGTGGCAGCGAACTGTAATTGCTTCCTATTTCTGTAAATATTAGCAGCTGTGAGCCTTTCAAGTAAGGAGCTAAAACAGCACTCAGTGTATCATACTTAACTCTGGAATATTGTTAAATATCTGACCTTGGGCTGTCAAAGCGCACTCATTACCCACACTAGCCCTTCTGCTGGGGAGCTGTTGATACTCTGCACTGGTACATTATTTTCAGCCTGGGCTGTAATAGCCTCAATAGATGGAGAATCGGCACAGGGAATTGCAAGTCACCAAGTGGCAATGTCTTGATCCATTTCCTTGGAGGAGGTTGCCTTTGTGCCTGCTGCCTTTTAGTTTTTTTCACACCTGTGACTCCACCTACAGCTGTCATGGCAGATCCTTCATCAAACTGGTAAAAACTGGAAATCAGCTATTACTCTCCCAAAACTACTTCATATACCAGCTCCTACCTCATTATTCTCTGTTGGTCTCTCTGCCTTATGTTCAGTGCTGTAGTCATAATGAATTTTATTTTTCAGTCTTCAGACCTATCATATTCTCATTTGTCTCTTGATCTTGGCCCATGCTGAGCCTTCTGTCTGGAATGCACTCTGCTTGTCCCACTGCAACTCTGGCCAGCTCCTACTCATTCAGCTGATGCTACAGTCCTTAACCATCCACATCTGGGCCAGTTATGTCTTCTTTATTTTCCCACAGTTCTAGCACTTTACCCACTAGCACACATCATACTGGATTGTATAACTTTACCTTGTGGTCTTCGCCTGCTGTTCTATAGTGAGCTCTCTGAGGGCAAATGTCAGTCCTATTTGCTGTTTTAGTTGCAGGGTCTATGTGGAGACTGGCACATAGAAAGTACTTTATAAATATTTGTTGAAGTGAATTCATACTCCTATGTATTGTTGGGACACAATACCAGTGGGCCTATCTTAGTCTTGAGGAATAGAACTGCCAAGCAATCTGTGTACGTGGCAGAATCTCATCGAAGTCTTCAAATAGCCATCTCCTCTTCTTCCTTGATATTACGTTTGGTTGGAATAGAATAGGCACAGCTCGGTTGGTGAATCTTGAATGGCCCGAGCCAGTTATTACAAGCCTATTCCTCTTTGCCAGTGATTGGCCCAGGAGTGGGCATGTGACCAAGTTCTGACCAATGAGACATAAGGGGAAGTATACTGAAGGTTCTGGAAAACCTATTCATAGAGAGAGTGGTTTGAGAAAAAAAGTCACTTTTAACCGTGTCTATTCTTTTCTACTTGTGTGCTTTCACAGAAGATAAAAGGAGTTGCTACAACCATTTAGTAACTATGAGAAAGTAGGTCCAAAGATGAAAGCAACACGTGACTACGGGCAAGTGGAAGGATGCAAAATTCTTAGGTCCTTGATGATGTTGAGTCATCGCAAATCAACCCTGGGACAACATACTTCTGGATTTTTGCAAAGTAAACAATACAACCATCTTCTGATTTCAGCTATTTTTTTGTTACCTGAAGCTAAATTTATCCTAACTGATAGAGACACCAGGAAAAAGAAGGTGTGTGCATGGATTTTGGGGCTTATTTTAAAAACTAAAGAGGCTTTCTGACATGATAAGAGAAGGCAGGATAGAAAATGAATTGGACTTGGGGTTGAAACATCTTAGTTTTCTCCACAACTGTCCTGAATCTTTCCTGTGTGATCTTGGACAAGTCATTCTTCTCTCTTATTTTCTAGTCAGGCAACAATTGTTCAACGACAACAAAAATATATTTGGTTGTCAACTGTGTGTTATATACTATGTTATGTGTTTGTTTAAGAACACAGAGTTGAACTACATGATGATCTCTAAGTTTCTTTATTTGTAAAACTCTGATTCATCTTTTATTTTTATGTCTTTGAAAAGAGTTTTAGAAACTGTGAGTCTGTAAAAATCCTGTACAACTTCCCCGGAAAATCTGCCATATTCCAAACATGTTTACCATTGGCCTTTCTCTTCATCCAAATTTTTTGCAGATCCTGTCTGATAGAATTTAAAAAAAAGCAACAAACCCACCAGCATCTGTCTCTGGCAAGCAAGCTCATGAGTCACATCTCCTCCTCTGCAAAGCAAAGTCTCATGAAACAAACTGATTAGAAGGAGAACAAAAGGAGAGGGCAGTTTGTTAAATTTATTTTAGATCTATCCCCCCAGTTTTCCATTCCACATGCACTTATTCATTCAGTCGCCAGGTCTTGGCAGTTGCAATATATTTAGGTGACCCTGCCCTGGCTTCCCTCTCGAGTTTCTTGGCAGGAGTTAAAGGTTGTGAAGCTGTCATCAGCAGCATTATAACCATAGCTGACCATGCTCAGTGGGTGATTTCAAGCTGGTTCATCATGGTTCCATCTTGACTGGGACAGTGCTGTTGATTCAAACTCTTACAGTCCTGCGAATTGTTTATGTGTAGTAACCTGTGTTCTTGGTGGTGGTGGTGGTGGTGGTGGTGGGGTATCCCATGCTGTTAGATGGAAAATCATCTGTGTTTGATGAGGGCACTGGGCAAGGTCTGGGATACAGATAATCATTACTCCAAATGGGATAGAGGATGATGAAGAGCTGATCTGTAGCCATTGGTGGTTTTAAGTTTTAGGACACTGGTTTGGCTGCTGGAGGTAAGCAGTCTAGGGCTTACCTGGTAGTTTATGGTGTGCGTATATAGCATCTGTTGTGTTGTTACTCTTCTATTCTCAGCAGGTGACTTCCTTCTCTGACTCTATGATGGGTGCTTTAGTTGAGTTCCAGCAAGTGGGAAGGAAGAAAGAATAATAGGATTGCATGTGCCTTGTTACTTGGGTGTGACCAGAAAGTTGCACAAGTAATTTCTGCTCATATCCTCATTGGCTAGCGCCTGCTCATGTAACCACATCTGGCTTTAAAGAACATTGGGGCTGGGCATGATGGCTCATGCTTGTAATCCTAGCAATTTGGGAGGCCAAGGCAGGAGAATTACTTGAGTCCAGGAGTTCAAGACCAGCTTAGGCAACATAGCAAGACCTTGCCTCAAAAAAAAAAAAAAACAAAAACAAAAACCAGGTGTGGTGTCATGTGCCTGTAATTCCAGCTACTCAGGAGGCTGAGGAGGATAGATCACCTAAGCCCAGGTTGTCAAAGGGTACTGTGAGCTGCGATTGAGCCACTGCATTTCAGCCTGGGTGACAGAGTGAGACTCCGACTCAAAAAATTAAAAAAAAAAAAAGGTTGAGAAATGTAGTCTTTAACTTGGCAGCCATGCATACAAACACAACTTATATTAGTATGGAAAAATAGATATGGGATGAAACAAATCCCAGGCTCAGTAGTCCTCAAGGGATGGCAACAGGAGTAGCAACTTTGTGAGTCTCGGCATCTGTGCAGCTTGGAATTCTTCATGGAGTGATTCTGGCTTCAGCAACACCTCATAGTTTTCCTCTGATGCTCTCTTATTTGTGTTCTTGTTTCTTCTCCCAACTTCTTTCTACTTTTGGGGAGTGGAAAAACCTGTTCTACAACAGGATCTTTATGTACCAGGCTTAGGTCAGTGGCACTTTTGGTGAAATTAACATTTGCAAAATTGCTTCTGTTATTTACGGGCTGGGGAAACAGATTGACACCTAAACATACACATTCAAAATACAGTTCGACCCTGTTCCCAGATGTGGTAGCAGAGCCCTTGGCTTCTGAAGGAGAGAGCAGAACCCCAGTCCCAGCTGGGAGTGCATACAACAGAGACATTTAGAGAGGTAGTGTTTTTTTTTTTTTTTGCCTGGTGAGGTTGTACTCTCCAGAGATGCTTGTGCCTTTTTAAGAAAACCCACCAAGCTGCTTTGGTCTCTGCTTAAAATTTGTACAACACAGCAGCAGGTTACTCGCTCATCGCACATTCTCCAGACACTTCTGCTCTTCCTGATAGCTAAGGAGAAATGACACATTATCTGTTTCTTGACAACATGATCTAGGAATATTCCTCCAAAGAACAATTCTTGATTTGTACCTTATTTCATCTTTTTAAGAAATACACTACTAGGGAATTTAAAAGTTGCAATATTTCATACTTGAGGGACTTAGGTTTTATCTGTCCATTATTTTGGCTGTGAATTGTGATGTTTCCTCATTCCCCTATGAATCTCCAACATGTCCTTATAAAGCTCCATGAACAGAGAGATCTATGCTTTGTTTTCTACAGTGAATAAAGGGAGTCCTCCTACAATGTTCCATATGTAACCAATAGTTTAGAAAAGAAACTTTTTATTTTGGTTACTTACCGTTATTTAGGAAAAGGAGGCTATTGATGGAATTTTATTTTCTTATTGCATGGTAAAATTCCTGTGACCTTTTCTTGTAGAAACATGAGAAGAATCAGGAGTGAGATGGTGTTAGATGGGAACCGAGCAGTGGAGAATACCTGGGCCCCATTCCTTTACAGCACTATCTTCTCTTTTGATGCTGGGAAATATGACTTTGATCCTGTATGTCAGCGTCCCTTCTTCTAGATACGCAGCATCTCTAGAAGATCTCTACATCTTTTGCCATGTGCAAAGCTTTCATCCTATGTCTTACATCTTCAGAGGCCAGTTCTCTGCTAGGTGAAGGGCTGACATCTAATTTTTTATATTAAAAAGATGCTCATGAGCCGGGCTTGGTGGCTCAGCCTGTAATCCCACGCTTTGGGAGGCTGAGGTGAGTGGATTGCCTGAGCCCGCAGGTTCGAGACCCGCCTGGGCAACTTGGCGAGACCTCATTTCTACAATAAATCAAAGATTAGCCGGGCATGGTAGCGTGCACCTGTAGTTCCAGCTACTTGGAAGGCTGAGGCGGAAGGATCGCCGAAGCCCAGCAGGTCGAGGCTGCAGTGGCCGGAAGCGGCCACTGCACTCCAGTCTGGGTGACAGAGTGAGACTCCAACTCAAAAAAAAAAAAAAAAAAAAGATGCTCATGTAGGAACATCAGATAACTTATGTAGGTGAGCAGGGGAGATATATTACGGCAGATTTAGTCTAGTTTTTTTTTTTTAAACATTCCTTAGAAGCCCACTCCTGCCCAATTTAAGAATATGAACTCTCTTGGGATAAAATACCTCAAAGGTGAAATATTTCCTTATGAATAAAGATCTGGAAGAATCTTGGAAGGGCAGATTCTTGAATGTGGGAAAGAAAACTGGAAAATGAAAAGAAAGTGGCAAATTAAGTGAAGTGGAATACTCTGTGACTTTTTTCCCCATCCCTTCTTTTTCTCTGGTTTTATGAGAATATTTTTCTCTATGTCTCTATGTATTTATCCATGTGTCTATTTTTTGTGTCTAGTTCCTTCCTTCCTCCCTTCCTGCCTTTCTCCCCCACTTCCCTTCCTTCCTTCCTCCTTTCCCTCCAGGTATCTATTATCTCTATCAATCTAATTTATCTATCTGGAGGGAAGATTCTCTGAGTATGGATGCTACCAAAAAACCTGCCCTTTACTACTTAAGTGTAGATAAAGGCAAGGGGATAGAGGCAATGGAGATGATGTCAGTACAGATTTATGGATCCATTTCGCTCTTGTGAGACTAATGATCTTTTGTAGAATCAGAGCATTTTTGCATAGGAATCTGAAGATCATCTTGTTGAACAGTTTTATTTTGCACATGATGGAAACTTTGAGGTCCAGAGATAAGTGACTTGTTGAAGGTCATACTAATAAATTGTTCTGTTGCTTTATTTTGGAAAATAAACTTTTATTGAGAAATCCAGAAAAGTGCAAAAAATTCTGCGCATTCAGAAAATGGCAAAAAAAAAATTCCCTAAAGACTAGATCTGTGTAACCAGCTTCTATAGCAAGACAGAGAACATTACCAAACACCCCAGAAATCTCCCTCATGTCCCCCAGGCCCCACCTAATTCCTCACTCCCAAAGGTAATCACCATTCTACTTAACATATAGTGTAATTTTGCCCCCTTTTTTTGAATTTTATGTAAACATAGTCATACATAATTTGTTCTATTTTTGATATGGCCTCTTTTACTTAACATACTATTTACAAAATTAATCCATGTGTATGTTGTAATAGTTGGTCCATTTGCCCTGCAACACTTTATTCTAGCATGTGACTATAACACAATTTATTTTCCTTTGGTTTCTTTTTAATGACTGGAGATTTCTAGTGCTCATTTTCATGTCTATCATAATTACCTTGCTTCTAGACAGGAGTATTTTCTGAAAATCAAACTACAAGGCAGTTGTCTGATTTTGAATCTTTAACTACAACAACGAGGAAACAAGGATATATACCACTACTGATTATTTGCTACAATGATTTCTTATTTTCTTTGGCTCAGCTGTTGAGAGATTCACCAAACAAGTGTCAAGTGACATTCCTTCCCTTCCTTTTTATTTTTTATTATGGCCTTTGCTATGAAGAATTGATTTACAATTTGGGTTTTGAACGATTCCTGCTAAAGTGGTTTGTCTAGAGCAGTGTCTTTCCTTGTTCATTCTTTTGAGATCCTCTGGGAGAATCCAGATGGTTCTTGCATTTTTAGTGAATGAACACTTGCCATCTTGCATAATCTAATTGTCTAAAACTGCCCACATGCTTACCATCTGAAGTGGTGCTGTCTGCCAAAGGTGTCAGGTTATGTTTCACATGGCTTTAAGAAAGAAGGCATTTTAGCCCAAAAGCATGGCATCAGAAAGCATCTCTCCTGGGTGGCTAAAACTGACAGTTCTTTAACTCCTTTATTAAAAATACAATTCACCAGTTTGAAAAAGAGAATCTAATTATTTAAATGCCAGCAGTTTTCCCCATGGTAAAATAACCCTTCAGTGTTTACAAGCCTGTTAGCTAGATTTTAGCCAATTTACTTATTTAACCAACTATTTAAAAAATCCATACCATACCTTGTAAGTTCTTCTAAGCTCTTTTTATTTCCATTGATTTTGATTAAACAGGTAATTGGCAGTTGATCGATAGGCACAATTCTGATGAGCTGGTTTGGCCGAACCTTCTGTGTGACAGAGCTCCGGGAAAAGGGAAGCCAGAGGTTTGCTGACACACCAATCTATCTTCGATGAATGCAAAGCTGGCTAATAAATATTTAATGGGCAGTTGTTTGCAGTTTAATAGAATTAGATAATTCTATTAGAATCCTGTTTGGAGACCTACAGGTATCATATATCACAGTTGAAGACATGGTTAATAATTTAAGCTAAGTGACTAGTAATTAGAGAGACAGTCAGATTAAGCAGGAACTTTTGGGTTTCAGCCACTTGGGAATTTGTGTGTGTGTGTGTGTGTGTGTGTGTGTGTGTGTGTGTGTGTGTATTTGAGAGAGAGGTGGGAGCGGGACGGGGGGGAGGGGAAGATAGAGAGAGAGAGAGAGAGAGAGAGAGAGAGAGAGAGAGAGAGAGAGAGAGAGAGAGAGAGGAGCTGTATGGGATTTTAGACTAGAAACTATTACACGGATTAGCTAATGCAGCAAGTCTGGGCCAAACCTTAAATGTGATAACAAAGCATGAGGCCCCTGGGGTTTATTTAATATCTCATCCTCTCAGTTAATGAGATGGAAAATAGTTCACTGTTTATCTACAGTAGATTGAGCAGATGTTGCCAATTCAGTTTTATGGAATGTAATCTTGGTGAGATTGTCTTCTGCCCATTACCTTTTCATGGCCTCAGTCTCTCCTGTGCTCTTCTTCTTTGGGGGGGTGCAGATACCCTCCTGGCCATGAGCTGGATGGAAAAATTAAGAAAGGACTTAATGACCTTCTAAGCACTCAGTCACTTCTAATATGGTGAAGCTGGTTGGTCAACAAAGTAAGATTTGTGAACAACACAGGGTGTCTAAAATGTAAAGACTGTAAACCCTAAGGACTTCTCTCCTCAAATTATTGTTCATGAAACTCTTTAGGTTGGGTTCATTTTTGTCTCTTTTACATTATCGTTTTCTTATTCTACAAATATATAATATTAATTGGAACCTTGGGTTTAAGAAGCCTGGTATGAATTTTGTTTTGGTAAACAATTTTACTTACTAAGAACCATGAGGTAATTTGTATTTTCCTAAATTGAGATATCAGAAGAAAATGGTACATTTCCAAACGTAAGATAGTAGAGATGTAGTTACAGGAAACAAACCAGTTTAGGAAATGGATCTGTTAGGATTTGTCTTTGCATATAGCACAAAGCTAGGTTTGTGATGAGCATACATATATAAAGGCTTTTTTTAAAAACCATGTATACATGTCTAGGGTTGTGTGGTATTTGGTTTTAGATCACTGGTACAAGGATGACAGGACTGTAATCTCTGTGATTCTCTTGACTTTTTTTCTTTATGTCCCAAGATGACTGCTGCTACTCCAATTATTATGTTTGTATTCCAGACGAGAACTAGTAAATTCCCAGGAGACATCTACTTATTTCTCATTGGTCAGAAATGTGTCACATTGCTACCCCTGGTTGCAAGGGTCTCAGTAAAGTGGATTTTTTATCTCTTTAGTCTCTATAGGAAAGGAAGGAGAGGGAAAGGAAACCAGTATGAGTTGAGGGAGCCAAACAACAATGTTTGCTGTATCCTTTAAGGAAATGTTCTTATTTTCTGGTATATATTGACTTAAATTTCTCCTATCAGAGTATAAGCCCTTTAAGGATTCTTTAGGCTTGGTATTCTTTTTTTTTTTTAATTGTTTTTTAATTTTTAGGCTTGGTGTTCTAAATGCCAACTACAAAACCTTGCAATATGACATATTGAAAGTACTTGATAAATTATGCTATATTCTTGAGAGAAGGAAGTAGCAAAGGGAATAATTAGAGAGAGTGTTTATATGTGTGTATATAATGTGAATGGTGTGTTATCCTGTCTTGTCCTCGGCAGATTTGTAGAGAACAGTGAGAGAAATTTCCAGCAATACTTGTGGTCATCATAACAGCCCAGCCAGTGACAATTTAGGGTCTGTGTATGATTTGTTCTTTTTAGGTTTTTTGGATAACAAGAAGAAAGTTCAGATTCAACTAATGTTTCTTGAAATCCTATTTATGTTCCAGGCATCATACTATACACATGCACAAACATTAACTCAATTAGCACACAGAATAATTCTCTGTGAAGATGGCCACATAATCTAATTAGCACCACCTTTCGCATCTTTTTCTTGTTTCCCACATCTACTTAGCAAATCATGTTGGCTCTGCCTTTGACCTATGTCTGAGTCTGAGTGCTTTCTATCTCCACTGCTAGTAACTTAACCTAAATCACTGTCATTATTTGCATACATACCTCCAGACTGTTCTCTCTGCTTTTCTTCTGTACAAGCCCCCAAGTCCATAATACTTTTCCTACAGAGAAGACAGAGTCAAAAAGTGTAATGTGGTTAAAATATGAACATATTTCATGGCTCTTAGTGTCAAATGTATATGGAGAGTGAAGGAGGAGGAAGGTTTGGGAGAATTTTATAGATTTAAATAATCAGAAATATACAGTTGTAAGAAAAGTATTTGGTTTTCATTGATGTCTAGTCAAAATGGAATTGCTGAGTAATGCATTTGACCATGGAGTTTAGAAAATTTAAATATACTATATATTTTTTCTTCTGTTATGAATCACGCAAAGTATAATTTGTCGGAGTTCCTATCTTAATTGTTTCAATGATGAGTTCCAGTACTACAGATTTAGTGAGTATGCCTGTGCATGACATTGGGTGTTTTCTGCATCCCAACTTAATAATAAATTTTTATCCACCGTGCAGAGGAAAGATTGAACTATATTTATTTTCTTATAGAAAATTACATTACAAAATTATTGTCATATAAAGAAGTAATCAAAGAGTAAACAAAAAGAATAGGAAAAAAAGTTATTATGGAAGCATTATCAGCCAAAGCCAGTTAATTAACAAAAATGTTAGGGTATTTGTTTTTTCTGGATCTTGTGTATTTGTGGCATTTGTTAACATTTAAAAATTTGCTATGATTTTTTTCCTTATTCTTAACAGTCACTTTCATATCTTATTTTGTATTTGAAATTAAAGAGCATTCGTTATCACCTCCACTCTTGTTTAAGCTTTAGACCTTACAGAACCTGGATTTATCCTTGCCCTTCATTTTTGTGAGGTAACCCATTACCTGATCTCCAAAAGTTCCTGCTTTTTAAAAGTCAGTTTCTGTTTCGTACAACCCAAAGTTTTGACTAACACAAACACCTTTAAAGAAATTAGGGGCAGAGTGAAACAGAGAGAAGGGGAAGAGGCTATATATGGTAGGTGGGCAAAGAAAGGTCCCAATTGTGGGATAGCTCTTTGCGAGAACATAGTCATGTGGGGGTGGGAGTCCATATGGTGTTCCTAAAGATCCCAGAGGAAACTTGTAGTCAGAGGGAGCAACAAAAACAAAAAAGCCTGGACCCCTATCCCTGCAAAGAAAAAAAGCATGGAGAGAGACTAAAAAGGACAGGAGAATTAGCCGGCAGCCAGCCGGCTCCTTTGCAAGTTGTACACACTCCTCGATACAATGTGTTGACTTTGTACAAGGAGGCTGAGGTGCCGCTATCCATTCAGAAGATGCTGGTGAGTAATGAAAGCAGAACAGCAGGAGCTGTACAGTGGAGAGGGCTCTTTTGATTTGTAGCTTCTTTTGTTGCTTTCCTTTTGAGTTTCCTTGGTTCTGTGGTTTGGACCTCCACAGACCTAGAAAAGTTCAGAAACTTGAAAGAGAGAAAGCCCTTCCTCCCCAGGGCTGGCTTCTCCACTTTCATCGTGTGTCAGGTACTAAATGGAACTCTCGGCAACCTCTGGGTAGCTAGGAGTCCTTCTGAGATGTTATGTTCTGGGAATAATGGAGTCTTGTTACTACAGGCTGTTAACATACACCCTTCCATTGTTGAAGAAAGACATCCAGGCAGCCATAAAGCCATGGCTTCTAGTAGAATCCCAGGATTGAGGATCTCTCAGGGAGTTTGGTTCTGTGAAAGAAACATAGAAACCTCAGGCTCTGACTTCTGAGAGCTCTTTTTCCCTGAGTAAGTTATTTAATTTTATCTCTATGTTTTGCAACACAAAGAGTTGAAAGGGAATGGTTGTAACCAACAAGTACAAGTGATTCCTGGGAATGTGCTTTGAAATAAGGTTGTGTTATCTTCTTTGAAGGGCTGATAAATATCTATATCTACACAGTAGGTTAGATATCTTGCTGTCTGGAGTTTTCTATGTATCATTCTACCTTGACTCTCAGGGAGAATAAATACACGGAATATGTTCTTATATACCACCATTCTTTGTCTATGTAGACATTGCTATTTGATCATGGCATTCTTTCCTGCTAAGCCCTGAGGTTGCTTCTAAAACATTGTCAACGAGGGTTCTAGAGAGTCACTTTCAATCAATTAAGATTTGTGCTTTGGTGAAAAGTTTGTCGAGGGGCCGGCAAATTCTCTTTATGTGATTTTAACATCCTTTTACCAAAGACTCTCCCAAAGGTCACACACTCATTTGCTTGCTTCCAAGATAAAAAATGGGAAGATGAAGTTCCATAGGAAGTTTTAAATAGGCATGGGATGTAAGTGAGCTGGCAAATTTGGAAGAGGGAGAGATGCATTTAATTTATATTGGGGTTTTTGTCTGCTAGGCTGATTATTATTATTTTTTTAATGCTACGTTAGCAAATCAATTATAGTTTGAATGACAGGGTACAATGGTAATAGTTGAGATGAGCTTCATTAGGCATTTGTGAGTGTGGCTTTTTTCTTCTCAAAGGTCTTCCTGGGTCATTGGAATAACTGTGAATTTGGGTCAAGGACCCTAGTAAGGAGGGGAAGGCTCATTTATCATCAGAGAAGGGTGAGACAACTGTCTTTACTCCATTTGACTCCAGCTGTGAAGTGAACAGCTTATTTTGTTTTGGTGATGATTCGAGAGACTCATCAATAAAATCACCAATACCCTTTTCAGTGCTGCAATCTATCTGCATGTTGGTGTGTGTGAGTGCATGCACACACATATGTGCCTGCTGCAAGGAGAAAGGAAGAAAGCAGGAAAAAAAGTTTGCCTTTACATACACATTTACATGTGATTTCCCAGTCTCCATTCACTGATGCTACGGACTCATCTCAGAGTCTCCAGCTGGTCCATCATTGTCCCTGATGGTTAGCATATTGAGCTTGCTTCGAGCTTTATTGCTCAAATGTGCTGCAGTTGCCTACTGTGCTACTCATATAACCAAGCCCAGAGGATTCTTTGGAGGAGGGAGTGATTTAGCTGGAAGAAATGGACTGAGTAGACTGTCATCAATCACTTTCCTTCATTTTCAAGAGCTCATTTCTTGAAACCTAATCATCTTGAAGACTCTAAGGTCCTTGTAACGATTTCCTGGGTACTTACTAAGCTAATGCATCCTCAGCACTAAACAATGTGTGAGGCACTGTGCTGAGCTTCTCCCTTTCATGGTTTCATTTAATCCCACAACTACACAGTGAGGTAGGTTCTACGTTGTTCCCTGCATTAGTTGGTGCAGGCTAACTGTACTAACAAATAGACCTACAATAAAGGTTGACTCAGATACCACAGAAGTTTCTTCACATAAATTGTGAAGATGAAAATGTTAGGGGACTTGGTCTGTATCCACACAGTCATTCAGAGACCTGGGCCATTGGAGGCTTTGCTGTCTCCAACAAATAGTTTTTAAGGTCATCCTGGGAGATCAACTCCATTCTTGTGGGCTGTTTAAAAGAATATAGATGGAGTACTCTGTGGGAGGTTTTTATGTGGTAGATCTGAAAGTTGCAGCCATCAATTGTGTTTGCGTTGGCCACATGGCTGCCACTAATGGGGTGAGGGCAACTGGGAACTGGGAAATGTAGTCTTTGGCTGGCGAGTCCCATCCCTGAGACAACTCTACACTATGGGGAGAGTACAACAGATTTTTGGTGATCTGCTAGTCATCTTTGCCCTAGTTTTCCTCTGGCTACGAGATATTTAAGAGCATTTTTCTTCTCATATCACTTTTCAAGAAAAGCAATCTAGAATCCCATTTAGTTAATACAACCAGGTCAAAATCCAGGCTTCCTGGATAATGCACTGTCCTACATCAAGTGTGGATGGATGTGATTCCTTGTGTCTTGCAACATAAGAACTGAAAACTGAGTTATCTTGCCTCCTCTCACCATATACTCAACACACAATGACAAGATGACAACACACATACAAGCCTCCATCCTGGAAAATGAAAGTATGAGGAGCCTATACCCATCATTTGTCCTTAACTATGATGAATCATCTCCAGTTTAGTATATAGTGGACTTTTTTTTCTAAAGTTCACGTCATAGCTGGAGTCATGGCCAGGTGTGGTGGCTCGCATCTGTAAACCCAGCACTTTGGGAGACTGAGGTGGGAGGATTGCTTGAGCCCAGTTTGAGACCAGCCTGGGCAATAGAGTGAGACCATGTCTCACAAAAAATAAAAAAACAAGCTAAGCATGAACATGGCGGTGCATGCCTGTATTCCCAGCTACTCAGGGGGCTGAGGTGGGAGGATCACCTGAGTACAGAAAGTTAAGGCTGCGGTGAGCCATAATTGTGCCTCTACACTCCAGCCTGGGTGACACAGTGAGACCCTGACTTAAAAAACACTGACAAAAAAAAAAAAAGGTCATATGGACATTTGAGAAGAATGCATCGTCTCTGTTTGATACATACATATATATATTTATATATATACACACACAAATATGTATATGAAATATATTTTATATTTGAAAATCACATGTATATTTGATATAGTTTTATCTCCAGAGATGTAACATTCACATTTTATACAAGTAGGAAGAGAGAACAAATAATAATAAATGTGTAATATGGAATGAATCTTGTTATTCAAATTCTTTATAACTTTACTATGTTTTAGATGTAAGGGGTGTATGTACAGGTTTATTACATGGGTGTGATGGTGTGGTGTGGTTTGGGCTTCTATGAAGCCCATCACCAAAATGGTGTGTATGGTACCTGATGAGTAGTGTTTCTATACTTGATGCCCTCCCTCCTTCCCCCTTTTGGAAGCCCCCAGCATCTGCCGTTCCCACCTTTATGTCTAGGTGTACCTAGGTGTTTAGCTCCCACTTATAAGTGAGAACATGCATTAAACCTTTTTCTTATGTAAAATAAAACATAGAGAAAAGTGCTTAAGATGTGTACAACTTAACATAGTTATAAAGTGGACAGCAGCACAATCATTATGTAGATCAAGAAATAATATTCCCAGCATGGCCAAAGCTCCCTTGACCCATCACCTCCTTATCGCAACACTTTCTATTACTGTTTAATATCTCTACTGTCCTGACTTAATGGGACTTGCTTCTCTGTTTTTCAATGTAGTTTTGCCACCTAAGCATGCATTCATAATATACATACTTTAAATCTGTTTTTGAATGGACTCATACTGAGTGCATTTTGGGTGCCTTATCCTTTTCACTAACACTGTAGTATTTGTTGAATAATGCTGTTGTTGACTTATTTTCATTCAGGATTTAGAAGTGCTTCTTTTTTTATTCAAGCTTGTTAAATTTTTAAGGCTTACAATTTCAGGAAATATATTTAATCCTGTGGTCTGCTGCTTGGTTAAAAATTAATCGGCAATGATTATTCTGTATTAACTATAAGACATACTGATTTTTTTCTTACTTCTGCTTTTTTTCTTTCAGTTTTTGATAAATAATATATGCACAATAAACACACAAATTCTAAGTACATAGCTCAATGAACTTTTATAAATTCATGTACCTGTGTAACCACCACCAGTGTCAAGTTACAGAACTTTCAAGTACCCTAAAAGGCTTTCTGATGCCCTTCCCAGTCAATATCCAGATTCCACAGATATCTACTATTCTAATTTCTATTATTATAAATTATTATTTTTCTTTGTGAACTACACATAAGTGAAATCACACAGTAGCTTTTCTTTTTTTCTCTCTCTTTTAATTTTTTAATTTTAAAGATGTGGGGTACAATTTGGGGTTAGGTATACAAGTGTTCATTATGCAGGTACCCTTCTTGGTGAGGTGTGCCCCCCTCTTCCCCAGCAGATTCCCACTACTGCCAATCCTGCCTCCCCCCACCCCCCGGCAGTTTCCTGCTACTGCCAATCCTTTTCTTACAGTATTATGATAATTGTTCAAGGTCCACTTATGAGTGAGAACATTTGATACTCAGTTCTTTGTTTCTGTGATACAACACTCAGTATTATAAACTCTAAGTCCCTCAAGGTTGCTGTGAAGTTCATGATTTTGTCCTTGTTTATGACTGCATAATATTCCATCATGTATCTGTACCACATTTTTTTTTTTTTTTTTTTTTGAGTTGGAGTCTCACTCTGTCACCCAGACTGGAGTGCAGTGGCCGTTCCCGGCCACCGCAGCCTCGACCTGCTGGGCTCCGGCGATCCTTCCGCCTCAGCCTTCCGAGTAGCAGGAATTACAGGCGCGCGCTACCACGCCCGGCTAATTTTTTTGATTTATTGTAGAGATGAGGTTTCGCCTGCCCA